>APFE030940785.1:0-26434 GCA_000404065.3 Pinus taeda
CAATGTTGAAATGTAAGCCTTGCTAAGGCATTTGAAAGTTCGTGGTGATCTCAAAACCACTTTGTAATGGTTTTTGGTTAACCTGAAACCATCCTTTGTCACTGTGATTTGACGGTTGGTGGTGAACTAGAAAACATCTATAGAGCCTTAGTGGCTACAGGAGTTGCCCGATGGTGGCAAATTGAGATCCTTGATCAGCTCGGTGGTAGTAGATCGGATCTGCCCGGTGGTGGCGAATTGAGATCCTTGATCAGCTTGGTGGTGGAAGATCGGACCTGCCCGGTGGTGGCGAATCAGAGCTCTGTGATCTGCTTGGTGGAAGCAGATGAAGTCGGCGGATTTGCCCGGTAGTGGTAAATCGGACTTGCCCGGTGGTGGCAGATTGCCCTTGTGGCTGTGTGTACACAGGAGCTTTGTGCTCGTAGGAGCAGGTGGACTGCAGTAACACCTGGCTCGGACTGAGATGATTATTTCTGAGTAGAAGGGGATTGGTGCGTTTTTCGCGCTGACAGCAGCGCGAGGAAGGCCAACTGGCTCGTCTGTTAGGCCATTAATCGCGCCAATGGCACAGGTTTATCATTCAGGATCGCGCCAATTCACCTTCAAGTGGATCTGTAGGAGAGGCAGATCGAATCAACTTGGTTGTATTGGAAACGCCAAATTTGCAGATTGTGAATCTGTCCGAGGGCGGCAGATTGTGTTTTTGGAGGTTTTGTACATGAAATTCGCCTGATGGTGGTGGATTTGACTATCATGAAAAGTAGTCATTAAGGGGGGGAGTTGGAAATTATTAATTCCTACTTGTCTATGGTTATAATTCTCCATTTAAGGAGTTTGTTCCTATATAATAGGGATTTAGTTTTCTCTAGTTTAGTGTGTGGTTGAGAGAATCTCTCAACCACACTAGTGTACGTCCAAGATAGAATTCCTATCTTGAGACTATTGATTGCATAAATATCTTGTAATTTCCTCATTCATTAATTAATAGAAAATATATTGGTTGAGCTAATTTTATCTGTTTAATGGTTATCCTCTCATCCTAGGAAGACCTTGGTTGGCCACTTTTTATGCCTACATTAGCTGCAGGGTTGGGAACATGACTATTAAGAATAGACATTTATCAAAACAACTTGTGTTGTATCCTCCTGCTCAACCTTCTATTGAGCATGATTTACCCTTATGGTTAGAGGATGAGGAAGAGGAAGAATTTGATCATACAACCCTCTACCCATTCTGCACTTTAGATACTATTATAGGAAGGGGGCAGCTTGATGAATATGATCTTATTGACCATATCTTATAGAATCATCCTCCCACTGCCATACTAGTTGATGAAATGATGAAATAATCTGAGAGAAGTTCTTGGACTGATTTATGCTCTGTTGAATCTAGCCTAGAACATGCCAATATTGTGGATATTGGCCCATCCATAACTCTAAATATCAACCCCTCTCTCTTAGTCCAGTAGGAAGAATAGTTACTGAATGCGTTGAGGCAACACCTAGGTTCTTTTTCTTGGGATTACAAGGAGATGAAAGGTGTACATCCCTTAGTTTGTTCTCATCATATTTACATCAAAGAGGGATGCAAGCCTGTGTGCCAACCCCAAAGAAGAGTGAAACTAGATCTTAAGGACATTGTGAAAGAGGAATTACAAAAGCTATTGGATGTAGGGTTCATATATCCCATTTTAGATAGTGAGTGGGTGTCACCTATCGTTTTAGTCCCTGAGAAAAATGGGAATTGGAGGATTTGTGTTGACTACCAAGAACTAAATAAGGCCACAAAGAAGGACCATTTACTGTTACCCTTCATTGACCAAGTCCTAGATGGCCTTACAGGGAATAAATTCTTCTCCTTCCTAGATGGATTTAGTGGATACAACGAAATACAAATCAGCCTTAAAGGCCAAGATAATGCCACATTCACATGTCCTTGGGGTATATTTTCCTATAGAGTCCTTCCATTCAGTATATGAACTACCCCTGCTTGATCTAGGATTTTTTTTTCTTATAGATGCATCAAAATTACATAAAAAATAGCACTTAAAAACCATGGAACAAAAGCATATAAAATGAAGATAAAAGATACATGATCGCACATGAGATCAAGACACAGAGATTTGATTACGGAGTTCATCCAACTTGGACTACATCTTCGGGCCCTACTCAATAGTGGGGAAGCCTTCATTCATTAAATGGCATGGAAAGAGAGAAGTAAAAGCATATTTTTACATAAACATCCTTCTACCTCCAATTTGGAATATATATGACAAATGGAAAGCCTAGATCTAGAGACATACAACACCGCTGACTTCCTAGTGAAAAATCATGCAAAATTGCCTATCCGAACACCCAATTCAGATAATCGGGCTTTTATTGCACCCTCCCAAAACCTCCCTGCTGCTCAAGGCGAGGTCCCGGCCTACTGCCAAGATGGGTTATTGTTGTGCATAATATTCTATGCCAATCTCCCTCCTCTCTTTCGACATAAATGGCCTTTTATATAAGTCATGGCGGCAATTCCTCAACTCCCGGGAAGTTTCCAACCATAGACCAAGTAAAGCAGGTGTGTTTGATCTAATATCAAGGATCTCAAGCCTAAATGAGACATGGAAACAACCTTACAAATATGGCGAAACTCCTTTTGATTTGTGCGTTTGACATGGAGCCATTATTATTGACATTCCCCACTATCGACATTTCCAATTGGCGGAAGACTCAAACCATGCTTTAAGTGCTTTGTGATACAACGTACCCGTCGGGCTATAAAACACAACATATAAAACATCGCATCCAAAAGTCCTATCAATAATCGCAATCATCGATTTTCCCGTCGGCGTATCAACCCAACCCTACGTTTTGTGATAACACAGACCCGCCAGGACTATAAATCAAAATGGATAATACATCAGGTCTGGAACCCTATTGCAATTGCAATCGGGATTATTTTCGGGGTTGCTTCGTAAACACTAGCCCCTTTGTGATTGTGATATGTGATACATCGCATTGAAACTAGGCTATGTCGGGGATTGATTTGTAAACACTCGTCCACGTGCAATCTATGATATGCGATATTGCAATTACAAATCAACAATGCTAGGGGATGATTCCTTAACCCAAGACCTTTGTTTTTCTTCGATATGTGATATGCAAGATCCAATGGCAACCTACCACTTGGCGCTTCCCCATTCACTAAGAATTTTGTTGCATCAACTCCTCCTACCACTTGAATAAGTCAAACTTGAACTTTGACTTGCTCTAACTTCTTCATATGAACTCATATTTGAGTGTTGTTCACACCATTGGAATCAGGATGATGAACACTTCGATTTGATGCTAATTTTATCCAAATTTTGCCACTCTGAGTTTTGAGCCTTTTACCATGCCACTGATACTTTCTAAAGATCCACCTGGATCAATCCTCTTGGATCCTCCTGGATCAATCCTGCCCACTAAGAGAAGCTTTTGGTCCTCCAAAAGCATTAAATAATTTCCAACTACTTCGTACTTCGTCTGCACTGCAAGTGTCCTAATAGGTCATCCTTCATTCTCCTTCACCATTTTCCTTCAGAGCCATAAGTGATGAGCTGACACATGCATCCCCTACAAACCTGTAGTACAATATCTTACAAATTACATGTCTATCTATGTAACCAAAAAACTGAGCCATGCATCCCATACTTTCCATGAGTTTATAACACATACTTTGTGGTCAAGTTTACATAAAAATGGAAACAATACTCCAGCTATCAATACAAGGCCAACCATCATTGTTGCTTCAACAAGTGATGGGAAACATATCATCACTAAAACACATGATTTACAAAAATAAGTCCATGACATTCTACCACACCTGGAAGAACCATCTTTCACTTATCACAGTGAATGGGTCACCTCCTTGTGGCGCATTCGCTGATCGAACAATTGTTTCACCTGGTTCATTACAGTTGATGCCTATCAGTTCCATTAATGATTCGATCTGCAACCTATACAACTTGTTTCTTCGAACCCCAATTTGTTTTTTCTTCTTCCAGCTTGGATTCTTGACGTATCCCTTCTTTCCTATGAAGTATACATCATATCCCTTGTCCTGTAACTGGGACACTGAAATTAAGTTCATTCCTAATCCTAGCACATGCAAAACATTGGTGGCTCGAATGTTGGTCCCTGCTTCCATCTGAAAAGCTATGGTGCCTCTCCCTACTGGAGTACATTTCGTTCTATTTCCCATAGTCATTTGGAAGTCTATTTGTTCTTCTTGATAGCTCAATAAATGTTCTCGTACTACAGTTGTATGATTTGAATCCCCAATGTCAATGTACTAAACATCCGCTGACATTGAATTTGTTAGGCACGTGAATTATTCATCTAATCTGATAGATAAATCTGAGCCACTTTGAGTATCCATATTGTGCCAATTTTTTACGCTAACATGTCCCAGCAACTGCTGTAGGAAAAAAATTACGTACCACCTGATACAACCCTCCTTGTTGAATCTTCTGTTGCATTGTACCTTCTACCACTGATAAATTTCGATTGGAAAGACTTACCTCTCTGTCGACTCACTCAGAGAGATTTTTCCCATGAAATCCAATCTCCTTGGCTTGAACTATGTAATCCTCTAGGATTTTTGAATTTTTGCCTCTAAGGGGATTTTGAATTCCCTTCTCCTTTCAACATTGGTTCCTCCAACTTCTCTCTTCTGCTTCCCCGTAGCTCTGATACCATGTGCAAATTTCTAAATAGGAATCCTACTGCCATGATTAATATTATTTCTTCTACTTATTGCCTCATAAATAAGTTATCTATAGTATTCTTACGTCAAATATCGAAATATATTCTACTGCAACCTTCACAATTAAAACATTGCAGAAAGTAAATACAAGGAATTACACTGGCACAAATACAACCACAATGACACAGTTAATTTTGGACAATCGTCCTCGGAAAAACCCAATGTGGGAAAATCAGTGCAGCAAATGAGGGTTTTATTATTCTTCAGCAAATTCTCTTATACAAATTATAGCCAGCAAAATAAGAATGAGAAATTTTACAGACACTTCTTAACCAAATTCTATCCTAGATGAAGTACTTCTTCTTCCCCAGAAACCTTCTGATCCTCTCTGCATCATACTTCTCTCCCAGGTTTAGCATCAAGCTGCCCACGTAGGCTCTACGTCAAACTGCCTCTGCGTTGCCTCTTTTTGTGTCATCGTGTTCCTGATCTGTGTCTTGCTACCTTGCACACTCTAAATGTGTTGATGCCCTCTCTCTGTCTCACCTGTAACTCTCCCTCTGAATCGATTTTCTCTTATCAAACCTCGACTATTGAGAAAATTGATCTTACTCGGGTAACTGAGTATCTGCCTCTGGTGTGTTTTCCAAATGACACTCAAGCACCTTCTTATATCTTTCTATTGCAAAACCAACGTCCTAGATTAACTCCTAATCAAAGGCTCAAATTGTTTTGACTTGATATTTGCCTTTTTCTAGAAGATTCACCCATAATTAGATTAATACACATTAATATTTTAATTTTCCTAAGTTTAGACTTACGAACCCCATTAAAAATATTAATTGTTTTAATATAATCGTCTCTTAGTGGAATTTCCAAAAACGGTTTCTAGGTTCTTTGGAATGCATGTGCCCAAGCCTCCCTGCAAAATTTGAGGCTTAGAGCACATCCAATGCTACCCCAAATCAACAACACGTGTGTCCTCAAAATCATCACTTTCATTGTGTGGACCCAAGGAGGACTCATCTTCTTATGCATTACCTATATTCTTATTGTCTTGATGAAGCTTTATGAAGCTTCCTCTTCGATGCTTAATGCAGGGTGTACTTGAAAATGTCTAAGAAAGTGATCAGGTGCTCAAAATTATACTCAAAAATCAAAGTATCATAATTTTAGTAAACTTATCTTCATATCAAAGAGCTCGTTATTCTAATTCCAACAGTGTGAACAACACTCAAATCTGAGCTCATATGCAAAAGTTTGAGCAAGTCAAAGTTCATGTTTGACTTTCTCACATGGCAAGATTGGATTGACGTGGCAGGCTTCATTAACGAATCAGGCGACACCAAGTGGCAGGCCAACATTGGTTCCTGCATTTTACAAATCGCATATCGGTGAAGGAATGTGTTACATAATCGGCCCCCGGCAAGATTCGTGTTGTGATGCGATAAATCGTATATCGCACATCACAACAGGGAAGCAGGTCGACGTTAGAGAATCGACCCCGTTAGGTTTGAGTTGCAATGTGATATCGCAATCGCATATCGCAACACGAAAAATTCCCACATATACAAGACCATCGGTTTTCCGCCGATTACGATATCTCGGATGCGATAAGGTTACAGACTACAATTTAATGTCCCATCGGGTCTGCGAATATCGCAATCGCACATCGTCTACCATGTTCACAAAGCATAAGACTACAGAACTCCACTGATTGCGATTTGTGATAAGATAGTCGTTGCCGACAGATTATGGCCCACCATACGGCGAAATTTTCGCCCAATTAGTGGATTTTCAAAGCTAATTTGTAGGATCATGTCGAATTTGGAGCAATTTGTGGAACAAATAGTGGGAAAACAAGGGGAGGTCATAACTTTTTAAGTTTTTCACCAAATTGGTTGCAAAAAGAGGCTAGATAGCCATTTTTTAGAATTTTGGAATTATTGGAGTAGGTTTTAGAATCATTTGAGCATTGTAAACACATATTTTTACACATTTGAGCACAATAGAGAGGCCCAAGCCATTAGAAACTATACCAAGGAGACATAACCCAAGAGGGGTGAAATCATTTATCATGTGCTTGTTGTAATGTGTTTTTTATGATGTTCCATACATGTTTATGTTGTTGTTCAATTTCTGGTTTATGTTAAATTGCTCATAAAATTAACATAAAAACTCTTCAATTCACTTACAAAATTTGATGAATCCTTAAGCACAATGAAAGCATTTTGATTATAATCTGAGGAAGATCTTAGCACTGCAAACTAATATTCTAAATTAGATTAATTTGGTATCAGAGCACTAGGTTTTGTTTTGTGAAAGGATGATTTGATTGTTTGCAATTCTATGTCATTCTTACAAGGTAAAACTCAAAAGAGGTGAAGGAAAGCTGGTTGGAAGCCCTGAAGTTGGGTCAAGGGGAAGAAGAGAAAGGTTGCCACAATCTCCAACACTAATTCAGACTCAAGTTGCAATTGAGACTCCAAAGATCATGTCTCATGAAGGAGAACCTACAAACATGACAGAATATTAGAATACTTTAAGAAAGGCTTTCTTTGATATGATAGAGATGGTAAAGGTCCTCTATGAAGAGAGGAATACTAGGTTGCAAGGAGAAATTTCTAAACCTCCCAAAGGAGAAGGCTCTTTAGGAGGAGGTAATGGAAAAGGAGGTAATGTGAATGGAGACAAACCTCCACCCTCTCCACCATCTTCTTCATCTTCTTCTTCACACTCTTCCACTAATTCAACCCTTACTCATACTCATCATCATTCTTCAAAATGAACTGGTAAATCACCTTTTTTAAAACTAGATGTTAAATTCGAGTTACCCATGTATAATAGTGAAATGAATGTAGAGAAGCTTGATAATTGGATTCATCAGTTGGAGGTATATTGCAGGATTCAAAACCTTCAAGAGGATGACATAAAGGTTCAGTTAGATTCCTTGAGAATGAAGGGTGCAGCACTAGTATGGTGGGAATCAAAGACCCAAGATGAGATTAAAAATCATGGTAAGATCTCAATTTCTTGGAATGATCAAAATACAATTCTACCCTCTATCTTATATGTAGAAATCCATTATGAATTGGCAAAACTTTAGACAAATAAAAGGTCAAAATGTGCAACATTACACCGAAGAATTCAGAAAAATGTCTTTGATGTTAGGTGTAGATTTGCAACCACATGACACATTGTTGAAGTACATAGGGGGTTTACATAGTTACCTTAGGCATACTATGTTAATGTTTAATCCCAATAATCTAGATGACGTGTGTGTACAAGCCACTCATCTTGAGGCAAGAGGTAAAAACATATCATAAGAAGGTAGTAAAAATTTGTTTAAGGGTAAAGAAAAAGAAAAGGGTTTCAAGGGAAAGGAAAATGCATTCATTAAAAAGGAAGGAGAGAAAACAATTTGTAAACATTGTTCCAGAGAGGGTCATGATGAAGCTCATTGTTGGAAGCTTCACCCTGAAATGAAACCAAAGAAATTCAACAACAAAGGAAAAGAAAAGACAACTGCAATCACTCAAGAAGAGGATTTGGGATCTTAATCGGGTGATGAAACAAAAATCACAACCATGGGTTTCAAGGAAAGGAATCCATTGCTAGCACTAGCTCTTCAGGCTCGCAAAATGAAACTTCAAATGAAAATAGGAGAATAGAATTGTTTCACATAAGGGTGATCTCAAAACATAACAAGATTGATACGTTGTTTGATAGCGGCTCTCAAGACAATCTTATCTCAAAAAACATTGTCAAGAGCTTAAATCTGGAAATTGTTCCACATCATAAACCGTATCCACTTGGATGGGTATGTGACAATACACAATCGCAGGTTACTAGAAAGTGTAAACTAAGATTCTCTGTTACTACAAATTCCATAGATGAAGTGGAGCTTGACATTGTGTCGTTAGATATATCTGGCATGGTTTTTGGCAGCCCGTAGCTTTATGACAGAAAAACTATCTTCCATAGACATGAAAACAAATATCACATATCCAAATATGGAGTATAATATATTGTGAGAGCTCACAGCAAGAAAACAAATCTTTTGCTTGTTAATGCAGGGCAGATGAAAAGACTGGTGAATTCGAGTAAGAATTTTGTGCTTCTCATGATCAAACCCGAGAATTATATTGATTATGAAGTGTTTGATGGTTGTGATTCGAATTTGAAATCTGAATTGGTTGACATAGTTAACCAATATGATGAAATGTTTCAGGAACCAAAGGGATTACTCCCAAGAGAGAAATTCAACACGAGATACAGTTGCAGCAAGATTGTCTTCTTCCTAACATTGGCATGCACAGGATGTCAGTAATGGAAAGCACAGAAATTAAGACGCAAATCTAGGGATTGTTGAATAAAAGGATCATTCGGCCTACTCCTTTACCGTGTGGTGCACCTCTTTTTTTTCGCCCGAGAAGAATGGTAAGCATTTCCTTGAAAGGGATTCAAGAAGTGGTTTTCATCAAAGTAGAGTTGTTGAAGGAGATATAGGGAAGACAACGTTCAAAACCAGGCAAGGTTTGTTTGAATGGCTTGTTATGTTTTTTGGTCTTTTCCATACTCCTACTACTTTTACGCATATGAATAAATGTGTTGAATCCATTTCTAGACAGGATAGTCTATTTAGATGACATTTTCAGAAAATTTCATTATGAACATGTCATGTGTGAGAAAAAAATACTTGATGTCATATGTCAAAAACATTTTTTTCTAAAGATGTCAAAGTATATGTTGGATAAAACCTCTTTGATGTACTTGATCTGTGAAATTGGTTCTTCCAAGCATGTTCAGGTTCCCAAAGGATTTTTGGCAGTCTGCATGGGGCGTGGAGAAGGTGAGATGAAGTTACACCTCTCCAAGATTGATGTCGTAACAGTCTATGGTGGTATTGACTCCATTCCTGCAAACACAAGTGAAAGAATCATACATCCCCGTGAAGCCACAGATGCCTTTGCTCTACTCGCAATTTACGTTGGCACGCTCAAGATAGTCATTTGGATAAGAGGTTTTTTGGGAGTAGCCCAATGTTGTAGGAGAAATTTTGTTAATTTTTCTTCTATTTTAGTTCATTTGCATTCGTTGGCAGTTGTGCAAAAAAATTTCCAATGGGGAGGAAAACAAAGAGAGGCATTTGATGCTTTAAAACAAAATATCAATACATTTCCAGTACTTTCTTTTCCAGACTTGAGATGGTCATTTAAGTTTCAGGTTGTTGTATGTGACTATTCCATGGGTGCAGTCTTTTTGCAATGTGGTAAGCCCATTTCTTTTATTCAGAAATCTTCAATGATAAAGTGTTTTAAGTTATAGCGACCAAGACACTTCTATTGGATGGGTTTTCTCCTATTCCACTCGGTCAAAAGGTATAAGAAAGGTATAAGCGACAAGTTCGTTGATGTACTTTCTAGGTCTATAGTTTCTATAACTACTTTCCTCAAGCATCATTTTGTTTTACATGAAAGTTATGTTCAGAAAAATACATACTTTCAAGATGTATATTCAAGCTTGAGCCAAAGGAATCAAGTGGATGAATTTGTTTACCATTTGCATCATAATGTATTGTATCATCTTGGTAAGAAGGATGTTGCTACTAATAGTAACATGGACAAGGCCAAAGAGTTCATTGAACGACTCCAAATGGTACACAGAAAGAAAAAAGGTGCAAGAACAGTGCAAGAACAGCTTAAAAAGGTTAAAGGCAAGTACACAGAAAGGCACGACAAGAATCGTGAAGATCACAAGTTCCAATTTAGTGATCAATGGATCGAGATTGGAAAGGTGAGGCAACTGTACCCTCACCTGTTGGTCAATTTAAAATGCTATTTTGGGCTCCAAAAGGCTTCCAATGTGGAGGAGTGATCAAGTGCTCAAAATTATGCTCAAAAATTAAAGTGTTAGAATTTTTTTAAACTTAGCTTCAGATCGAAGAGCCCGTCATTCTGATTCCAATGGTGTGAACAGCACTCAAATCTGAGCTTGTATGCAGAAGTTAGAGCAAGTCAAAGTTCAGGTTTGACTTGCTCACATGGTAGGATTGGATGATGTGGCAGGCTCCATCAGTGAATCAGGAGGTGCCAAGTGGTAGGCCGCAATTTGTTCCCTCATTTCGCAAATCTCATATCGGCAAAGGGAGGTGCTACATAATCGGGCCCCGGTAAGATCAGGGTTGTGATGCGATAAATCACATATCGCACATCGCAACAAGGAAGCGGGTTGGCATTATAGAATCAGCCCCGGCATGTTTGGGTTGCGATGCAATATTTAAATCACAAATTACAACACAACAAAGTCCTACATATACAATACCACCTGTTTTTTGGCAATATCTCGGATGCGATAAGGTTATAGACTGCATTTTAATGTCTCGTCGAGTCTGCCAATATCGTAATTGCACATCACCTACCTTGTTCACAAACCATAAGCCCACAAAACCTCACCAATTGCGATTTGCAATAAGACAAATGGTGTCGGAAGATTATGGCCTGTCACGCAGTGAAATTTTCGCCCAGTTAACATATTTTTGGAGCTAATTTGTAGGATCATGTCGGGTTTGGAGCAATTTGTGGAACGAATAGTGGGAAAACAAGGGGAGGTCATAATTTCTTCACTTTTTCACCAAATTGGTTGCAAAAAGAGGCTAGATAACCATTTTTTAAAATTCTAGACTAATTGGAGCAGGTTTCAGAAGCATTTGAGGATTGTAAACATAGATTTTTACACTTTTCGGCATAATAGAGAGGCCCAAGCCATAGGAAGCTGGACCAAGGAGACGTAGCCCAGGAGGGGTTAACTCCTTTATCATGTGCTTGTTGTAATGTGTTTTAAATGATGTTCTATACATGTTTATGCTGCTATTCAGTTTCTGGTTTATGTTAAATTTCTCATAAAATTAACATAAAAACTCTTCAATTCACTTACAAAAATTGATGAATCCTTAAGGACAATGAAAGCATTTTGTTTATAATGTGGGGAAGATCTTATCACTGCAAACTAATATTCTAAATCAGATCAGAAAGCCATCAATGAACCCTTCAATAGATGAGATGCTTCTAGGTTCGTGATTTTGCAACCATGATTTATGACCATAGAGAGAACTAAAGAATAACAACATAAGGACATCCTGGTGGACCACTTTCTCCTTTGAAGTATGTGCATTGAATCTTTCGACATGGTGATTTACAAAGAGTTGATCACCATCAAACGCGAACATCCCACGTAGCATCCTTCCCGCGACATGACTAGGATGTCCAGGGATGCTAGCAATGTCCAAAGCAGGAAATTTACGAAAGAATGATAACCTATTTGAGGTATACATGAAACATATGCAAGAGTCGTTGGGGTGAAATTAAAGATTCCTAAAAAATGTGTGCTTCACCCTACAAGCATTGACCTTAAAATTTAAAAAAGAACTAGGGCTTCATTCTTCCAATGGAGACACCAATAATGATATGTTGATATGTCGTACAAGGAACAAAACACATGTCTCATCCCCGGAAACGGTGCCAGAAATGTTACCACTCAAACCAACAGGGGACCTAAAGGTGTTCCTAAGATGGCAACTGCTAGGTTAAGGGAAATGGTGGAGGCTTAGCCTACTGTTACCACAGCTAAGTCTCTCTGCTCTTTACGGACTTTCATGGATGGGAGGAGTCCTAGTAGTGTATGGATTCACTTGTAAAGTATATTTTAATGGATAGGTGAGAAGTGACTTTGAAAACCCTTTCCCAAGGATGGAGTGAAGAATGGAGCTTGCTTGCTCTTTAAGCAAGGGACTTGGTCCACTAGGGATATGGGGTGAGGATTGGAGGGTTGAGGGAGAAAGGATAGGCTTATGAACAAGTTTCTCAATCCCTATAATCCTTGGGAAACTTGGATTCCTAAATGGTCCTTGAAAAATAGTCTTTATTAAGAAGTGGGACCACATGGGGCCAAGTGGACCCAGCCCAGGTTTGGGAATGGAATGTAGCAACCAATGATGTACCTATCTTAGACAAGATGAGCGGAAAGGACCAAACAAGAATACTTTCTTCAAAAGGTTGAATTGATCCTATTGAGGTCTACCCTTAGGGATGCCTATGCACAATTTGATTCTAGAGATAGGGATTGAGATTCCTAGAGATTCCATCATTAGAATTGAATCAAATTTGAAGGAGGATGGAACCCACCAGCGCAGTGGCCTATAGGAGATCGAATTTTTCCTTAGGTCAATTCCCAAGAAATTGATGCCCTAAGTGAGCTAATGGGGCTAGACTTGGGGAAAAGGGGGAAATGGTTAAAAGAGGGTTGAAGTGATCACCCTTCTTAAGGGATTAGCGCCTAGTTCACTTGGGATATGGAATCAAGGATAATGATGAGAAAGAACTTGGTTTCTTGATCAAGGAGGCTCAGAAAGTCAACTCCGTCCAATGTTGAGGGGAAGAAAAGAAAAGTGACCTTCAAGCATTTATACTTCAAAGCAAATGATGTAAGCTTCTTGAGATGTATATAAAAATAAAATAAATATATATATATATGACATTTCATTCATATAAAATTATCCCATAAATTACATTAGCTAAAACATGCTCAATTCCACATTTTGATAATGCAGCAACTAGCCCTAATTTTAGCAGTATGCATCAACGAGAATAATAGCATCAAAATTTACTTACAATGTTATAGAGTATATCCAACCAGCATTTCATTTCTCAATAAAGCTCCAAGACAAGAGAAATATCCCAAATCCATACATCAATATTCATCCATCTCCAAAAATATCCACCAAGGAAAAAGTGTGAAAATTCTCTATGATTAGAGAGATCACAAGTCAACTGATGATACAAATGAATGTATCTAACACCAATATATATCCTCCTAAGGAGTTTGAATTAGCCTATGGGCCCCTAATGATAAAATAATGTGCAAATAATAACCTCTAATGCTCCCCGGATGCGGGTGATTAAGGCTGAGAGTAAAGTGATGGGACGGGCGAGCAGTGATGGCCACCTGCCCGCCATGCGCAGTAGCGTTGTGTCCACATGGGGGAATGGACATTCTCATCGGCGCAGGTACAGAAACAAAGGACCGCAGCACTGGAGCATTAACGCTCCGTCCAACTCTGCCTGCGAAACAAGGCTAGGCTCCTCGGCTCCCATTAAGGCCATAGTAATGACGGGAGCGCTTCGAGGTAAGGGCAAACGCCATATTAACGGCTGCAGCATGGGATTTTCCACGTTAATTCTGTCTTGGCTCGGGGTTCTACTGCTGCCTCTGGCGCTGTTGGGGATGAGCCCTGGTCTGAATTCTCAGACCATTCCCTCAATTCTGAATCCTTGGGTCACACCCAGCCTCTATCTGTCTGTTGGGTATATGAATCTCTTACAGGGTCCTCACCCGTCTGTTAGGTCCACTCCTCCACCTGCGTTTGATTCCCTCTGTGTTTTGAAATCCAATTCGGCTTTGTCCAGCTCTGCAATTATGGTTCGTCCTCGACAGCGCATGCTCAGCCATCGAGGCACCACCCGTGGCGGGTCCTCGCACCCTTCAGTCGATGCGGAGACCTCCCACCATTTCCATTGCCACTGCCACTGCCCTCATGCCGAAGAAGCAAGTTTTCTTAGGCCAAGCCAATTTCTGGAAGCCGGCTCTCCTGGGTGCTCTTCCTCGCCCTCCTTTGGCTCAACAGTTTTCACTTTCAATACCTCTCTGAACTGCCCCTAGATCAATGCCCATGTCTCGGTGCTTTTCATTGAGGAGGCCCAAGAAGAGGGCGAATCCAGTGCTTAAAAGGAGATTACACCACCAGTTGATACCACGAGAGCTATGGAGACGCCCTCTGCAGATCCCGTGAAGGTAACGGAAGGACCATCCAGCCAGAAGGAGAACGTCACGAAGGAGCCTATCACGACTGCAGCAGAGGAAGTCCAAGCACAGGACATGGAGGAATACGGCTGGTGCAGGATCGTGGAGGAGGTTCTGGAAGACTAACTGCGGCTTCTTCCCAGGTTACGTGGCCCGTAATGGAGGGATTTTTTCTATTCCGTTTTTTGGTCTGTGTCAATGTGTCAATGTGTCACTGTGTCAATTTGTCAATGCTGAAGGGAATTTGTCGGTGTTTAGGGCTTGGTTTTTACACATGGATGGAGACTACTCTGTGTCAAAATGTTTTTGAAATCCCCTGCGCGGGAATGGTCTTTTTGGTTCCTCTAGCCCCTACGTGGGATAGACTAATGGTCTAGTTCGTCCTCTTAAACTACAAAAGTTGCTGCTCCACGCTGCCATTACCACTAGGAAGCTGGTTCTTTTTTGACAGTGTGATTGTAATTGTACTCTGTTTCTGTATATAATAGATTAGTTTTACCGAGAAAAAAAAAATTAACCTCTAATGCTAACAAGCCCACCATACTAGCTCATAATGTAAAAACAAGCCTCACAACGGGCCAAATAATAATATGTGCATGTCGTAGGACCCTCTAAAGGCTCAATAATATCTTGAAGTGCCATATTGAGGAATAAATTCAATGTACTATGATGGACAAGGGGGTGGCCCCTTGTTCTCCAAGTACTAGACATGTGGTTCTCTCAATGGGTCTGAGGGCACATCAATAACCCCATGGGTCTCTATAGGAATCAAAGATGTCTGTAGATCCTCTACAATGGTCCAGGTGGTGGAATGAATGTTTCCATGGCATCGTACAATTGTTGGGCCACCTGCCAAGAGTGTGGGGCTCCTATGGGGGCCTATTGGGCATAGTGTACCAATCATGTCACCATCGTCCCAAAAGTGAATCGCTAGTAGTCTATGAACATCCATGAATATATTTGGAGTGATGTTTGTTGTTGTGGAGGCTCATGGCTCTCTATGCACACACTACATGTGCCAATGTGGACCTCTGGGGGTTAGGATCCCATATAGGAAAGTCAACCCCAAATGGAAACCACATGCAATCTTGCATAAGATCTAATGTGTCCATTAGGCTTCCAATACAATCAGTCATTAGAATAATCGGGTAAAGGAGCTTTCAAACCATGGATAACAAAGTGGACACTTCATAATGGCCTGCCCTTCCTTATTGGGCTTTGGCATGTGCTAGTGTCTCCAAACTCCAAAGGGGGTTAGCTAAGTACCTTATTAGGTGGTTTCAACACTTAGATGGGATAATATGTCCAAGGTACACCCTTCTAATGGGGGTGGCAAGTGAAAAATAGGTGAGATGGAATAGAGAATGAGAGGGGCAGCCCTAGGCCACATAATGGGGCATAGGGGTAGCTAGATAAGGGGAAGCCCACACCTAGGTATATAATGTATAGGAGGGAGCAGTTGTAGTACATGAGGTGCACCTGCCTTGATTTGTCCACCATATACCTTTTGTTTTTAATGAATTTTCTTTAATTAACTGCTCAAGGTTCAAAGGACAAGAGCATGATGCGTATAATGTAGTAGAGATTACCCCTTTATAGATAGAGCAGTTCATTGCCCTCCAAGGGTTGGGACAATTGTGGGTTCCTAAATGATAGAGGAGGCTCATCTAGGGCCTATGGAACCAGGGTTATGGCCATGGATGGGATAAAGCTCATGTGTCGACTTTTGCCCACGTGCTAATTATTTTTGTCCCAATCATCTTTTGCATTTTGTGGTACAATTCCTTGTTAAATGTGGCCAATTATGTTTTTCCTTCTTCTTTTTTTAATTGCTTCAACCTCTAGGGCATTATTCTAGGAATGACCCAAGGCAGGGGCAAGGGGATAGGGAGGCTAGCCTTATTTGGACCTAGAATGGGAATGTGGACCCAAGTGAGAGAAAAGATGAATGGGGGTATAGTGAGTGGAAAGGGAGTAATATATGCGAGTAAAGGAGCGGGAACACGCACCCAAAGTCGGGGTTTCCCAAGTAGTACCACCCTAGAGCCAAATGGTCAATAAAGGAGATCCCATGGGACTAAGATCTAAGGGTAACAACCAAAAGAAATCAAGGTGAAAAGAGCACAAACTAAGCCCTCTCTTTTCGCCAAATGCCCCCATCAATCCATACCCATAAGTAAACCCAATACTCAATTACCAAATGACAAGGCATACTTTTAGATTCGAGAGGCCCACCTTCAAACATACGATCAATACAGGTGGGTGAGGGACCACATGGTTGGCTTAGGTGGCAGAGAAATGGCATAAGGAGCTAGCAGGAGGCATCAAAGGGATGTTGGATGCCAACTGAGGCTCATCATGGAGAAAAAATTTCTCTTGGGGATGTCACCCACAAAATGGTGGGGTACCAAGTGGGGTTTGGGATCCGATGGACATTTGGATATGGGTTCATCCAAAGTAAGGTAAAAATGTGTGCTCAATGGCATTCAGGAGAGATTCGACACACGATTAATATTTCAAGGAAGGGAACAATTTATCTCTAGGGCCCTTAGAGAGATATGAACCCCAAAGCAAGAGGCCTCATGAAGTTGATGTCGATCAACATGAGGGGTATGTGGGGAGACCCAAAAATCTCTCCTTAAAGCGGTTCACTAATTTGGACCAACTCAATGTTGTGTTGATTCAAGAAACCATGGGACTTAGTACTCCCATTATAGCTTAACTGGTAAAAATACTCCCGATTGGGAGTTTTAAGGGATAGATTCACGGGAAGCTTAAAACGGCTCATCACAAGATTTACATCTAAACTTAGCCCTAATAAATCACTTTTCTATTCCTTCACATCTGTACAAAATTGTATAGCAAGGAGCTAGATTTTACTATGATGCTTCTCAATCCTAATGGGCCTTACAATGGTAAGGAACTGTTATGTTAGGGATTATTTTCTTTGTCTTCGTAGAATGGAAGAACTTGAAATTCCTGTGCATTATAGAGTCGTTGTCCATAGACTTTATGAAGAAGTGAAAGCCAACATTAGAACCTCAACAGGTATTTCAAAAAGCTTTAGAAGTGACATTGGATTCAAGCAAGGTTGCCCTCTATCCTGTACTCTTTTTGGTCTATAAGTTGATAAACTGGAAGAGTGGCTAAATTTGCAAGGTGGAGATAGTGCTCGGTTGGGGGAGTTTCTGATGAAGCTTATTTTATATGTTGATGATATTGTATTGATTTCTAAATCGGCCCATGGATTGCAAATGCACTTATATGCCCTTGAGCATTTTTATAGAGCAGTGGGGATGCAAGTCAATACTGGCAAGACCAAAATAATATTGTTCTCTAATAAAAGAAAGCAGAGCCAGCATACTTTCTTCTTTGAAGACAACATACTTGAAGAAGTAAATGAGTACAAGTACCTTGGGATTGATTTCAACAACAAACTCAATTGGGAGGACTGCAGAAAGAAGAGAATTTTAGGAGGGTGGAAAGCATTATATGCTCTTCAAAACATATATAGGGAGACGGAGTTATGGGATTGGAAAACAATTAAAGTGCTTTTTGGACTCCTAGTTTATCCAGTGATGCTATATGGGTGTGAATTGTGGGTTAGCAGCACTCTCATCTCAAAATGGAAACAAATTGAGAAAATCCAAAAACGCTTGATCATGAGCAAGTTCAAAATAAAAAGTTCAGTATCTTATGAGATAATGTTGAGTGAAACAAGAGCAACTCCCATTGAAGCAATTGCTATGGTGCGGCTCATAAGATATCTAAAAAGAATTGAGCAAATGGCAATAGGTAGATGGCCTAATGTTATCTTCAATGACGGAATGAGTGAAAGAAAGAAAACATTGATGAAACAAAACTACACATGGATGCAAAAATGGAATACCTACCTCAATGTCTATCCCACAAATAGCAAAGAGCTAAAGGATTTTGTTATGGAGAAGTTTCGTAAAAATGTATGGGAAAAAGAGTTGGGTAGAAAGAAGAAATATTACATTGAGGAATTCAACCCTATGTGTGATCTACGACAAAAAGAGTTCATTGGCGCTAGCATTTCATGGAGGGCAAAGGTTCTTATTGCTCAATTAAGGACCAACTCACATCAATTTCGGTGTGAAACAGGACGGTGGAAAAGACCTAAAGAAGCTTGGGAAGAACGGGTGTGTACATTTTGCACGTCTAGGTAGTGGAATCGGAAAAACATTTCAGAGAAAGTTATGAGAACATGTTAGCATTAGTGCCTTGGCATTGTCTTTTTGGTGAGGGGATTGTTGGAAGGTTGGGCCAACTCATCATCAATTTGAATCGAAAAAAGATTGAATTGCACAAGTCGATCACTTGGATCACTGGGAAGATTTAAACATTACCATTACGAGATAAGAAATTTGGAGTCCTTTCGCTTATGAAAATGGGATAGCCAACTACTTTATTGACAGGTTTGAGGTGGCAGGATGTATCAATGCAGAACCTGTGTTGAATAATCGGACATGGAGCGACAACCGATCGAGCGTGGATGGGATCTCTAAAAGAATCGACCGCTTCCTCGCCCATCATCAACTTATTCAAAATGTAGGCTTATATCGCTTTAGGGTGGGAAAGGTTGGATGCTCCGATCATTATCCAATCTACATAGAATTTGACAAAGTCAGTAGAAACTAGAAAGCCGGGTGCCCCATTTAAATATGATCCAAATTGGTCTGAAGAAGAGATGATTAAGGAAAAGGTTTCCTTTTGGGCCAGGGAACGGAGAAAAGCAATAGGGAAGGCGCCTCAAATGTTACCAAGCAAGAGCTTGAGACCCTCTATCATAGGACTCAAGGGTACGTGAATTCACAAGAAGACCTGGACAAATGCAAGAATCTGGAATCTTTCTGAAGTAGGACACTGGTGTCTAAAGAGTACGGCGTTTTGAATAGCTGTTGGTGACCAAAGCACCAAATTTTTCACAAATTTGCAAATTTCTAGAGAAATTACAACTCCATTTGGGAGCTAAATGATATTGCTAGCAATATGATTCGTGGCTTTGCAGGTTTAGCGTTCTTGGGGGTGGATCACTTCTCAACCCTATTCAAGGAATCAGAGCAAGTCAATATGGGGTGGATTCTTAATATTATTTCATATTTTCCGAGGTTGGTTGGTGATGAATACAATCGCATTCTCTACAGCGAGATGACTAAAGAGGAAGTCCTTGTTGTAACGGGATAAATGTTCCGGACCAAACGGTTGGAAAGCTGAATTTTGGGAAGATTTCCTTGATGTGGTGAGGGATGATCTCCTCGGGGTGGTGGAAGAAATTCCCTAGTGTGGGAAAATGCTGAGTAGAATAAACTCTACATTCATTGCTTTGATTCCTAAGATAGGCTTCGCTCTTCCTTTGGTGAATTCAGCATATAGCCTTATGTAATTGCTTATATGGAATAATTGCAAAGGTGATTGCAGTCAAGCTAAAACCTATGCTCTCCAGAATTATCACTATGGAACAGTTTGGTTTTCTAAAAGGGTGATTAATTCATGAGGCGTTTGTATTGAAACAGGAATGTTTACACGCAATTAAGATCCGCAGGCACTATATCTCTTTGATTATAATTGATTCTGTTTAAAGCCTATGACAGTATATTATGGGTCTATCTCCATTCGCTTTTACCACATTATGTTTGACCTTTCTCTCGTTAAGTGGATAATGAGTTGTGTGACCTCAGGTTCATTTGCAGTTCTCATAAACGGTTCTGGCTCCTCTTTCTTCAAGTTTTTTCAAGAGCTTTGATAGGGGTCCCCCTTGTTGCCAAATCTCTTTTTGACTTATTGCATATGGTCTCAGTAGGGAAATCGTTGAGGCCAAAAGGGCGAATATATTCCAGAGGATAAGATTGGGCAAATCTGAACGTTTGATCCACCTATTATTGTGGATGATGTCTTGATTTTCTTCTGGAGGTTATTGCATATGGTCTCAGTAGGGAAATCGTTGAGGCCAAAAGGGTGAATATATTCCAGAGGATAAGATTGGACAAATCTGAACGTTCGATCCACCTATTATTGTGGATGATGACTTGATTTTCTACTGAAGGTTGAAAGTAGGGTTCTAAAGGATATCTTGGAACTTTTCTATGCAACCACAAGTATGGCCATTGATACCAATGAATCATCTTTCTATTATTCGGATGTGTAGGAGGGAATTAGGCACAACCTGATCAATTTATTCAACTTCATTCGACGTGATGAATGGTATCAAATACTTGGTTCTAACTCTCAAGCCGAACAATGATGAAATCTCAAATGAGAAATAGCGTTTGTCTAGAGTGAATAGGAAGGTAAATTTCTAGTGTAATAGATGGATCTCACATGGAGGTGGATTGGTTCTCATCATATCTATGAATGAATTCATCCCGGTATACTGGTTTCAGTTGGCCCTCATCCCAAAGGGTATCCTTACTGGGATCAGAAAACTCTGCTCTAGCTATCTATAGAAAGGCAAGCCTGAATATGTCGGTTCTCACCTGGCAAACTAGAAGTTCCTATCTATGTCCAAATGTTCTAGAGGCTAGGGTTTAAATATCATCTTTAGGAAAGCCTTAGCTGCCAAATCCCTAGCGGTGTTTTTGACTCACGATAGCTCATGGAAGAGAATTCTGGTTGATAAATATATTGAGATAGTCACAATTCTAGATTGGGTGCAATAGAAACAGAAGCCGCCCAACAACTTCCCTAACCAATTGAGAGTGCTTACCATCGCCTTTTCCATTATTGGCCAATTTTTAGCATGGCAAGTTGGCTATGGTTCTCAAGTTTGGATTGGGACAGATGAAATCACATGCTTTGGTTATAATTCCTTTCTCCGAGAGGCTCTGGTGTCAAGCCTCAGGGAGATTCGTCAACGTACCTTGAATAGTGTTGGAGACAATACATGCACATCCATTTGGGGCTGGGAGTGGCTTACTCTAGGGGGTTTGAACCTGGATGCAGCATGGATTCCCCACTGGGTTCAATATACTAATGCACTTAATAATCCCCACATACGTCTCTCGAATTCGTAGGACGCTTTGCTTTGGTCCCACAATAACTCGGGAACGCAATATACTGCCAAACTCGAATACCAGGCCTTGCAAATTCTAGGGGATAACACTTACATTAGTGGTTAAAAATCTATGGAAGATAAAGGCTCTGTTGAAAGGTACTATTTTTTTTCTGGTGAGTGCTCAATGGACACACACTGACATGGGATAGGATGCAAAAAAGAACAAGTTGGGACTCGGATATAGTTATCCCTGCCAAAATGAATGAAGAAACAAATCAACATTTGTTCTAAAATCGTCCATTTACTTGCCAGGACCGGAACGAGATCAAGGATCAATTGGGGTTGGAACTTTTATGGAACAGGGGGCATATTTTAGAATGTTTCCATGAGTTTTTCACGCATCCTTCTTTTCTTTGAAGCCCATTAGAGCTCTTCCCATCATAGTTGTCTGCATGAAATTTGTGCTGGCCTGATGAAAATATTATTTTTCTTTCAAAGTTTTTTTAAGTGAGTTTTGGCTTTTTTATTTTTTAGAAATTTTCTCCGAGCAATAAAAAACCTAGTTACAATGAGAGAGGTGTTCTCCAGCCCAAATACTCCCAAAAAAACATATCTAACCCCACAAATTGAATAATTTGCACTATCTTCCATATTGTAAGATACATACACCACAAATGCTCTAAAAAAGCATATCGTACTATCTAAAAAAGAAGCTTAGCGAATAGATAACTTATGATATAAATAAATATTATTTCTACTGCTATGTATTCTCATTTTCAGTAACAAGACCTATCAAAGTGTTTACTTCCCTGAAGGATAAACAATTTATTAATGCTTCAAGCTATCTCAACCGGGGATGATTTGTTATATATTTTTTTACACTGTTAAATGTTAGTAATTTGAATGTTATGATCCAAGGATGAGATTGAGTTGATTTTGAAAAACCACATCTTTCCCAAAAATTCAATATAGTTAATAATGATTGATACTATGTTTGCGAGTATTATCTTATTTTTATTTTTTTAAGCTTATGGATATTTCATATTTTTTTATTATTGATAATATAAAAATAAATAAATATAACATATTTTGATTTTAAATTTCTTAAATAAAGTGTAATTTTTTTAAGTTGTTGTAATATTGATTTGGGATAAGTGTGATCAAATGAATGCTTGACTACCTATAATATTGTTTATTTTTATACTATATGTCAAATTTTGATTTTAAAAGTTTTTATTATGATTTATGTCTATTTTTTTAAACATATTGATCGTAAAAATGTATATTTCTAAATTAAGATTAAGGTTGTTACTAACATTGACAATATAAAGAACAATTTTAATCATGTTTTTTAAGAAGTTTAAAGAACTAGATTTAATGGTAAGAGTAAGTCCATCCACATATCTTTTTATAAGAAGTCCTCGTGAGTATTTCTCTTGGATTTACTTATCCAATAGATATCACCATTGACACCATATTTGTTCACAAAACAATGAAACACAAGTTAAGGAAACTTGTGACTCCATGTGATAGGTTCTTATTTTCACAACCAAGACATCCAAGAACAATAAAGGTTGAACAAACCTAAATTCAATGGAATCAACACTTGGTTGGGCACCATATAGTGAACAAGGCGGAAATATAATTTGAGATGAATCCAACAACAATAAAAGATGAAAATATTTATGTGGCTAACAAACTCAAAGGTTTAATTTTAAATTCACAAATTTTTTATCAACCTTTGTTAAAAGACTCTACAATAAGAAAGGCCAAGACATATCTATCAAACAAGATCAATGGAAGAGTATACCAGAAATGGAAATTTTTTGCAACACAAATCTTACACATTCCTTGTGAAAAGATGTTAAAAGCATGTAGTTTAATTACAAACAAATGCAAGGGATGGAGTATGAATGTGTATCCTTAGTTGAAAAATCCAAGGATGGAGGAATCTCAAACACCTTGCCATTCCCCCCAAAAAAAAGGCCTAAATATGTCATTGCAACACAATGAAACAATCATCATAAGCCAAGAACTGAAAAGCGAAACATGAAAGGTCATTCCATTGCAAGCTCAAGAAAAATGAAGTAGAAGTCCCCATATTAACTTAATAAATGAAGAGAACATGGGGAAGCTACTTGTGACAACATCTCAAGCAACTATGCAACTATGACATGAAGCTTGCGACCTTGAAACTCAGAGTTAGTATGAAATATTGACATGAACATACTTGTGAACTCTGAAGAACCCATAATGTCATTGATATCAATCACCAAGAGAATAAATATCTTTATATACCTAATAAAAAAACTATAACGTTGTTGCAACCAACAAAAAGATGAAAAATTTAGGCACATGCCATGAAGTTATGTTGTAAATACAAACATCAAATTGTAAACTACAATTTATGGTGTGCTACAGAGTGAAGCAACTTGCACAAAGTTGCATAGGGAAGCATCTTTGAAAGAAAAGTTTCATATACAACATCAACGTTTCCACTGAAAGGAACCATGGGAACAATTTCAAAAGAGATGCACTTGATAAAGAAGAACCTTGTTAAAGCCTAGGACCAAAAAAATAAGCAACACCCTCACAATCTACAAACTAATGGAATGACTTCACCAATTGAAGACAATTTACAAGGGATCATGATTGACAATCAACTCTATATCATGCTATGAAGGCAAAGCATTCTAGAAGGGTGAGGACTTTAATGAACATAAAGTACACTAGCCAACATATGTTAGAACTCGGTGATTTAAATAAATATATAATTCACAGACAAAAGTTAAAAGAGACTAATTAATCATCACCACATTGTTGGAAATGTAACTAGATTCAGTGTTTATAGTGAAAGTAAAAGAAGAAAAAGAATTAGCATGTTCTTCATGCTTCTAAGGTTTATTGAGTCAATAAGAAAATTTGTCATGAGTCAAAGTCCTATTTGGACTATTTGTAAGAAGAAGAAAAAACTAGAGTCGAAAGGGCCAATTTTGTCACCACAAGACCAAGTCGATCATCCAAGACGGACAAGTTGGCCAACGCATAAGTTGTCTCTCTTCATATGGTCGAACAACCATATATTGGCAATTGTGCTCTACATTTTGGCAACCAATTCGATTTATATGCAAGCAAGAAAGCATAAAATCAACAAAGTCAAAGGAGAGAGATCTATTTTTTGCCCCAATTTGTTGTGAGAATTTTTGTGGTATTTTAAAGTTGTACACGGTCAAAATTGCAGGGCCCGAAATTTTAGGAAGATGCCGAAATTTTAGTAAGTGACCAGAATTTAGAGATTTGACCAACATTGATTTTTATTGCCTGTGATTTGTTGAAAACGGCTTGAAGAAGGACTGACTTGGGTCTATGTGGCAATCTTGTGTCTTGGATATCTCACTTTGATATGATTCTACAAGAGAATTTTTTTTGGGTTTTTCCCTGTGTGAGGTTTTTGCCATGGCTTAGAGCCTAATTTCTTTTGATCTAGTCTCTTGTGATCTTCATGTTTTTGTACTTTTGGTAATTGCTTGAAAAAAAAACATAAAAATCTAATAAAGAAGGCCAACAAATTCACAAGTAAATATCAAGTAAGAAAAATCAGCCCTAATCTACATACACTATGATTTCTCAACATGGTATCAGAACTAAGGTGAATGGAAGCCAGTCTGAAAATCACATTTTATAGATATATTTGAAGATATTCTTATACCAATCCTTACAAAAAGGAGATTTGAAAAACCCTAAATTTGGAAGGAACCTAGCATGGATAAAGACCAAGACTATAAAGGTGTTACTAAGGACTAAACTAATTCTTAGAACAATGAAGTATTTGCAATGATCTGTGGAAGAAAAATTCATATGATTGACCAGAAGCAGATATACGAAGGTCTGAGAGATATATAAGAGCATCTTGTAGTAGAAGATGTAATCCCTGTGGCAGCCTTCTATAATGCGAGCTTTTTGTGGCACTGTAATTTCAATACATCTTATGTCGATCCGAACAACTATGGCCACATATTCTCGACGGCATTCAAACTTACTATGGATTATTACTACAATAACTTACTGTGGATTATTCTGGGACCAAAGATCTATAAAGCATCATTGACGGCATTCAAACTTACTATGGATTATTAGTACAATAACTTACTGTGGATTATTCTGGGACCAAAGATCTATAAAGCATCACTATATGGGAGCAAGGCTATCACCAATTACTAATGCAGGTATCTCTGTGGTACTTATCCTCTATATAAAATTGTGAACATTGTATGCTAGTGCTGTACAACGATTCGAATTTGAAAGAAGAAGTTGAGATCTATCTTTGCGCTAGTAAAAAGGCTTTAAGAAGAATCAACCCTCGGCGAAAAAATTTCTTTGTGGTATCTAAATATACTTCACTGGCTAATTCATTGCCCATGAAGGAAAAAAATGGAAGTCTAAGATTTCATCTTAATTTTTTAAGCCAAATTCCAACACCGGAAAGTCTAAATTAAAAACAACTCCTAAAAGTGAATTTGTTTGAGAGAATATGATCAATACGAAAAGGTTTCGTGACACTTCTATCTGAAACTACATAAGGCAGCTCGACTCATGTGGAGACTATTCATTGTTGACATCCAAAATGACTATCATTTCTGTAATCCATACAATACCTAAGGGACGAAGGACAGAAGTGTGTTGTAGTTGAAGGAACCAATGGATCATCAGTAAGGCAGGTAATGTATGATTGATGAAGACATACTAAGCAACATCTTTCAATGACATTGATAGCAAATACCTGAGTTTATTATGAAACTATTGCTACCAAAGTGGACGAGGTAT
>APFE030940789.1:0-11910 GCA_000404065.3 Pinus taeda
TGGGTTATATTGTGACTCCTTAGACTCCTATATATAGAAAGGAGGTTTTGTCATTTGAATCATACAAGAATTGTTCATTTATGTAATGTAAAGGAGGTGGCCCCCTCGAAGAGGTTGAATTCTAAGTCGTTGATCTATCTTTTCTATCTTGTCTTGAGCTGGTTTCATAACATTGGTAATATAATTGGTAATTAATGGGAAAGGACCATGTCTTCCCCCAAGTAAACATAAGAGGAAAATTTGAGGATGAGATATGATTATATAATTAGTAATTAATGGGAAAGGACCATGTCTTCCCCCAAGTAAACATAAGAGGAAAATCTGGGGATGGGATATGATTATATAATTGGTATAAATGGGAGGAACCCATATCCCCTCAAAATGTACATTTGAGGTGGTAAGTTGTGAATTGAATAAGAACAAAACTTACATCAGTAATAAATCTGTAGTTTCACCCACATAGGTATGTACCAATATTTCTTGATAGTAGTATTAAGCCAATCTTATAAGGAAATTTAAACACTTAGTAAAATTTGTAGGATAAGATTAAACAAGGCATTACATACACTCCCCCTTCAGAAAACTTCGTCTAGAAGTTAGAGTGTAAAAGATACAAGAGTTGAAGCAGTTTGGCGATAAGGCATAACAAAATTGAGAGAGAGTTATAGTAGTAAAATTTGATAAGTCAGACAGTGTCATTACTTTCCATCAAGAGTCTCCATCTAATCTATATCGGCCTATCCTTCCTGACCTACTTCCGTTCCCGCCCTATCCGTCCTCTGCTATTATATCCAATGGCATTGGCTATACCGATCTAACCACTGATAAAACCAACATGGTGGAAGCGTTGACTATATCGACCTAACTTCCCCAACAGGAAACTAGAAATTGTCATCACACGTCTAGGGGAGTGTGTCCACCACTACCCTCCCATGATTCTAGGTTTGGAGGTTACATGGTGGGAAATGCCTCCACCCCTCCTCATAACTAGGGTCAACGCCCTAATACGTACCACATTACAACATTGGTTGGACTTGTCATCGAATAATCCAGTCAGGCAGTCTTGTCACCTGCCATTCATATTTACTCATGTTAAAAGAGTGCATAGCCAGGTGGTACAACATGTAATAGAACAATGTACATAATACCTTTCCTCATGAGAGGTCTCGATCTTTCCCAATGGAATAGTAGATTCTGACTATCATATAGTTCTTTCCAATATGTGGGTAAGTTCTTATTTATGCAATTATATAACAACAAAATATATATAGTATAATAATAATATATAATAATATAGAGAGAAGAGAGAGAGAGAGAGAGAGGAGAAGAAGAGAGAGAAGAGAGAGATATAGATATATATAAGATGTGATTTTAAGCATCATGTTATTAAGTCTAGTCACCTTGTGTAAATGTTGTAGTTCATACTGGAATTAATTCGTAATTTTACTGAGTCATTCATTGAATAATTCATATCCACTTGAGCCATGTATGAAACAACAATAATTCTTATAATTTATGCACCAAATAATTCATCATCAAGTAAGTCATACATTAGGTCATACATCAGACATTTCTATCATCAATATCAAATCCATCTAATGATTCATATAAATATTTTTACATTTCCAGCTAACTGCATCAATATTCATTTGCATTCATTAAAAAAAAAAAAAACATGAAACTGTAAGTAGAACCTCAACATAGATAGTTGTCTAAGTCAAAAATAGGCATCACGGATGCTCAAAAAGTAAGGGGTAGTCACGACATATAGTTTCTGCATCCTCCCAGGTAGCAGATCCTGGGTTATACTTGTCCCACTGGACCTTAACTTGGTCCACCATGCGACGTCTGAGCTATCGAACCCTACGGTTCAATATGCGTAATGGTTTGACCACTGTGGTTCCCATGTCCAAGACCTACAATCCCCTCCAGTCCAGTTTGTGAGATTCATCAAAAACATAATGTCGTAAAATAGATAAATGAAAAACATCATGAATTTTATGCAAATGGGGTGGCAGTACCAGACAATAGGCAACTGGTCCAATATTTTCCTTGATCCTAAAAGGTCCTACGAACTGAGGTGACAACTTCGTCCCCTTCCCAAACTGAATGGTGCTTTTGTTGGGTCGGATAAAAATAAAAACTTGGTCCCCTACTTCATAACTATAGTCAATCCTATGGGAATCAGCATAACTCTTTTGTATATCTTGTGCTTCTTTTAACATTTGTCGAATTTGCTTTACTTGTTCCTCCATTTCTTGTACTAATTCTGGCCCAACTATTACTCGGTCCTCCAACTTTTCCCAACTCAGTGATGTCCTACATGGCCTCCCATATAGAGCTTGATAAGGAGGCATCCCAATCGAACTGTGGTAACTGTTATTATAGGAAAACTCCACCAATGGTAAGTACCTTTCCCACTGGGTCTGATTATCCATGGCATACATCCTAAGCATGTCCTCCATAATCTAATCTACTCTTTTGGTGTGCCCATCTGTTTTTGGATGATATGTAGTGCTCAAGTTCAATTGAGTCCCTAGAGCTGACTACAAACTTGTCCAAAACCTAGATGTAAATCAAGAGTCTCTATCAGAAATAATCTTTGTGGGTATCCCGTGTAGTCAAATAACTTCACTTATAAACACTCGTGCTACATCAGTAACATCATAAGTGTCTCTTACTGGAATGAAATGGGCACTTTTGGTCAATTTATCCACTATAACCAATATAGCATTGTGCCTCTGAGAAATGAGTGGCAAACCCACAACAAAATCCATGGAAATTACCTCCCATTTAGACATAGGGATGTCATGTGGTTGTAGGAGTCCTGCTGGATGGAGATGGTCAGCCTTCACCCGCTAGCGTTCAAGACATTTGGCAACAAACTAGACTATGTCGTGCTTCATGCCTGCCCAAAAGAAGAGTTTCTTCATGTCCGTGTACATCTTCTTTACTCCGGGATGTGCACAATAGAGTGCTCTATGTGACTCTTCGAGGATGGCCCTTCTTATACCCCCTTCCTTAGGTATGTACATTCTCCCTTGAAATCTCAACAGTCCATCTGGTTCAAGGATATATCCTTCAAACTTTGGTTCTATCTGCTTCCCACTCTGGAGTGCCGAGACAACCTTTAGATACCAACTATCTTCAAAGAGTTTCTCTAACACACATTCTCTCAAATTTACCTTTAAGGCTACTAGGGATAAAGTTCGTGGTCTCCTGCTTAGTGCATCAGCCACCACATTCTCCTTTCCTTTGATGTACGAGATCTCAAAGTCATATTCACTCATGAATTCGCTCCATCACCTTTATCTAGCATTCAAATCCCTTTGAGTGAAGATATGCTTTCGAATTTGATGATCTATTCTAAACTCAAATCATCTCCCAATGAGGTAGTGTCTCTAGAGTTTCAAAGATAATATCACCGCTGCTAATTCTAAATCATGGGTGGCATACAACTCTTCATGTTTCTTTAATTTTATAGATGCGTAGGCTTTTACTCCGCCTTCTTGCATCAATATTGCACTCAATCCTTGCTTTAAAGCATCGGTGCAAACAGTGAAGTCTTTTCCCATGTCTGGTACTCGAAGGATCGGTACACTAGTTAGTGATCTCTTTAGTTCTGTGAATGCAGTGTCACATTCATATGCCCATTCATACCTAACTCCCTTTCGCTTGTAATGTGGTGATGGGGTTTGCAATTCTTGAAAACCCTTCCAAAAACCTGCGATAATACCCTGCTAGCCCCATAAAACTACGTACCTCATGGGAATTTTTTGGTACTGTCCAATCCATTATGGCCTTCACCTTTTCTGGGTCAACTAAAATTCCTTCTCCTGAAATGATGTGCCCAAGGTAATGAACTTTCTTATGAAAGAAGGAACATTTCGACAATTTTCCATACAATTTATTTTCCCTTAAGAAAGTTAATACAACCCTTAGGTGCCTTTCATGCTCCTTTTCATTCTTGGAATACACAAGAATGTCATCCAGAAAGACTTGTACAAATTGGTCTAAATACTTTCTGAACACACCATTCATGAGGCTCATGAATATTGCTAGTGCATTGGTCAAACCAAATGGAACATCTATGAACTCATAGTGCCCAAACCGAGTTCGAAATGTAGTTTTTGAGATTTCCTCTTCCTTAATCCTCAATTGGTGGTATCTAGATCGTAGATCAATATTTGAGAAGATCGTTTCTCCCTTCATTTGATCATACAGGTCATCTATTCAAGGTATCGAGTATCTATTCTTTATTGTGGCTCTATTCAAGTCCCTATAATCTATGCATAGCCATAAGTAACCATCCTTCTTCTTAACAAAAATCACTCGTGCACCCCAAGGAGAAATACTAGGTCTGATAAATCCCAAGTCTAAGATCTCTTTTAACTACATCTGCAACTCACAAAGTTATGGAGTTGTCATCCTATAGGGTGTCTTAGATATTGGTTCTGCACCAGGCTTTAGGTTGATTTTGAAATCAATCTTCCTTATAGGGGGTAATCCGGGTAACTCCTTAGGAAAAACATCCTTGAATTCTGACAAGATTGGATGTTGATCTAGGGAGGGTCCTTTCTGGTCACTTACAGCCTCGACCATCTATATCTTGCAACCTTGTTGGAGACAACATTTTACCTTCATCATGGATATGAATCGCAACGACACTCGTCTCTTAATTCCGACAATCTCAATTGGCCTACCTTCATCATCTAAACAAATCACCTTCTTCTTGAAACAGTCTACCAAAGCTCAATGAGCTTCTATCCAGTCCATTCCAATAAACATCATACGTTCCTAATGTTGTGACGTATGCCTTCAACTTAGTCATACACACCTCGAGATTTACCTGACATTTGTCAACACTAGGTCCTACTGCTTGTTTTATCCCAGAAGCCATCTCAACTTATTTAAAGTCATCATGCTCATAGGCTTCCAACCCACATTTTTCTAATGCAACTGGTGAAATGAAACTATCTGTAGCACCAGAATTAAACAAAATTTTAACTTTTACATTGTTTATCATACCTGAGGTTTCTACCACGGCGAACCGGTGTTCAACTTGTTGGTTATCAATTGTTGCATAGATTCGACAGTGGCTATTGGCTCCTCCCATTGGTGCTTTTCCCTCTCTGCGGTTTTTACCCGCTTGCAACTCAGGGCAGTCAGGCTGGTAATGAGGTCCCCCGCACCCCCAACAAGTGAGGCGCAGTGGACCTTGAACCGAATGTTGCGGAGTTCTTTGGAAGGAGTTCCTCCCTTGGGAATCTTGACCCCTATTTGTTTCTCCTCGCATATTACTTTGATTGGTACGTTCCCTTCAAGCTACGGGTGAAGCTACATTAGTAACCATTGAAATTCCTGTTGTCAGCATTCTTGGTACCACCCTATTTCCATAAGGTGCTGGCCTCCAATTTCATTCCCCGGGGAAGGTACAAGGGGCCTTCCTCATAAACCTTGTTTGGTGTGGAAAAATGGTTTTGTTTCCACCCTTTAATTCTAAGTGTTCTTCAACATAACGAACCTATTCCACAGCTTCTGCAACTGAGGTTGGTTTCCACGTCTGCACCATTTCCCTGATCTTAGGGTTCAATCCATAAATAAAACAATCTACTTGGCACTGGTCAGTATCCATGTAGGAGACATACTTGACCAATTCCATGAATCGTATTTGTATTCTTCTACCATATGATTTCCCTGTACTAGGGCATGGAAGGCTCCTACCTATTGTTCTTCATAATATGATGGCAGGTACTTTTTCCTGAATCTTTCCTCAAAAAATTCCCAAGTAACTATGTCTGGAGTGAGGTGTAGTTGACATTCTAAGTTACCCCACCAATTCAGAGCACTATCTCTGAGTTGGAATATTGTTATTTAGCTTTTGAATTGGAATTATAATCCCTTAGCATGAAGAACCTTTTCATTCCTTCTAACCAGGCTTCTGCTTGTTCGCTGGCGCGACCTCCAACAAAATCTGGGAGCTTAATTTTTTGGAGCTCTCTGGTAATGTCCTCAATTGAAGGTCCCCTATCAGAGTCCCTTGATCCCTTAGGATTTCCTAACCCTGATGCAGGGTGCTCAGCTTCTACTTCTATTGTCTGACGCCCTTTTAAGGTCTCATTTATTGCTTCTAGGGAACGCAAGATAAGGGTCAACTATGGTGAAGGTAACGGGTCGTTGGTAGGAGGTCCTTTTGATGACCCTCCTTGACCTTGATTTCTTCGCGTCCCCACCATGTTGACTTGTTCCAATATCTGTATGATATTCAGGACTTGTCAATCCATCCTAGGACTTGTTTACTCTTAGCGAAATCACATACATCATTTTTTTAACTATTTGTAAAGAGCGCCTAGGTTACATAATATGATGGAATTTGTACCACATGTTTCATTTGTTATCACATTTAATATCCAATTATAGGCTCATTGTCGTATTTACTAAGTACTAACTTTTAATACCCAACTTGAACAAGGTTGGTCAATGCAATTCGGAAAAAATCTACCTTTAATTTATTCTTGTTAAACACCAATTAATGGCAATGATTTTAGGTGCACGTTGTTCCATGTCTCTTTACTTTTACTGAATATCTTGATAATCATGTTTTACCTGGTTAAAAATAGGTTTTGCAACTGTTCATTGTCTAAATCACAATAATTGAAAAACCCATATCCTGCACATATAGAAGACTTATCTCACTAGTACAGAGGCTCTCTACTTGCAGACTGATGCTAGTGAAGACCGAGCATTAAGGATTTAAGGCTTCGTTACTACTAAGGTCAATTCCCGTGTATATATCAACAAGAAGAAATTTTCTATTGTTCATTCAGGAGATATATGTTTCAACTAAGAGCTCCAATATCGCTTACAGGAAGAGGGCTTGGATGAGGAAGTGATATGAAATTGTTAGGTTGTTTTTAAAATAGAGGTTGAGTTTGTTAAGCACAGTGGAGGTAGGATTTGATTGATAAATAGAAAAAATGTAATATAATGGTTGTAATCGAGCCAAAGAGCCGAGACTCTTTAACCATTATTGTAATTAATAATTGATGTCATGTGATTATATGGTGATGTTGTGAATTTCTCGTTTTACCTCTGTTTATTTGTTTTTGGGAGAAAACAAGTATTTCTCTGCTTTTATGCTTTATACTATAAAGCTCAGAGTTCACGGAATCGATGTTCGTGGAGAACTTTCTCCTACGGCTGAAATGCCTTACATGTAATCTAATCCCGTATAGTATAATTGTGTGTGAAATTCGTGTATCTATGTACATTTTTGTTGATGAGTTAAATCTCGTGTTTTTAGGCTTGATGATCGACCATCGATCACTATTGGATCGATGGTGATCCAAATAATAATTCTATATCATAATTAATTGTTATAAGGTGTTGTGGCTACGTAGACAGAGATGGCAGAGAACCTGTGTTTAAACGTAAATTCCCCCAATAACCGAGAAGTTCAACGGTGTAGGCAACTTAGAATGGCAACCATCGGATCTTATAGATCGATGATGGATATTAACAATCAATGGTGGAAGGCGAGGTGAGATGAGGATAGATCTAGATCGTCATATCTAAAGATCGACAGATATCAGGTCGGAAGTTGCACGCCGGTTATCTTAAGGATCGGACCCAAACTTTATTAAATCAGGTTTACAAATCGATATCGGGTCTGAAAGCTCCATTAAAGGTCGTCTAATTTTTCCACCCGATATCGTTATCAGCCATGGGATCTAGCGCACGATTGATCAACGATGGAGGATTAACGGACAGTTTTATTGATCAGGTTGAGTCAGGACCGTTGGATCTAGGAGAAGAGATCTACGATGCAGAGTGATCCCGATGGGTTTTGTTGATCGAGTGGAGCATTGACCATTGGATCTAATAGGAAGAGATCAATGATGGAGATTGAACCCGACCGATTTTGGTGAAGGGATGGACCCGAAGCGTTATGAATGCGGCTTTATTTTATTTGAAATCTGCCTTGGCATTCAGGTCAAGTTTTCCTGTGTTTCCTGTGTATTCCGATAAATTGTATAGTTTGGGTTTTTAGGGCAAGGCGCCTATAAACCGTTTCTAATGTAAATCGTGGGCCCAGCTAGGGTTAATACATGTTTGTGTTATTAACATAATGTTCATAAGAATTACATACGAAAACTTCTAAAACACTGTAAACCATGATATACTATGAAGATGGGAAATATATACATATATGTATATATGAACCATAACAGCCTTTTTCTATTTAGACATGATATCTTTGAACAAGACTAAGTATTGTGACTATAACCTTCATAACCATATTACAGTATAAAGGAAGGGAACCTACATTCGTATATGTATAAAGGCATTACAAAAGAGCCTTTTCTATTTGAAATTATTCGTAAAACTCAAGACTTTGTGCACTTCTTGTGCACATATCAAATACATTTACGCCCCCACCACCACCCCCCCCCCCCCCCCGAATTATTAAACTCCAAACCTACCCATTTTCGAAGGTCGTGTATTATTAATAAATAGGAATTTCAACCTCTAGACCACCTAAAATGCATAAATTTATATTCAATGTCTAACCCGACCCATTGTCTAAAGTGTATGCAGGTTCGGGTGGCGCGACTGAGGGATAGTTCAATAGGTTCATCAGGACGTGTTGCAGGGAAACAACAAGCGCGCAGGTTAGCTCAAGGCTCAACCCCCATAGTTGACCATGACATCAACACCTCTGACTGAGACTACAACCCATAATTACTGCAGGGGTTCCAACCCGGTTAAGCCCCCATACATTTTTTACCCCCGCGGTGGGCCTCCTACCATTTATTTAAGATTTCGGACCCGAAGGCTTTATTTAGTTAACATTGCATTTTCATGTCAGATTCGTGGAAAAGCCCAAAAGGCAGACGCAATGGGGTATAGGTTGTAATGTAATGCGTTGAGGTCCAGACCAATCTTAGGCGTCCATCCAAAAGGACGGGATCCAACGGATATTGGGCGGAGAAATGATTGGGTTTTAGTGCTAAAGTCGGACCTGATAGACTATTATCTAGTGGCATATATTTCTCATCGGGTCTGTATGGGAGTCAACGGAGCGTTGAACAGGCGGACGTGATAAGGTTTATTTCAAACGAATTTACAAACTCGTAAGTTCCGAAGAATCAAATTGTTGATTGAGAGAATAATCGGACAGCTCACGCACAGCTAAGGCGGACTTGATAGGTTTATGAATCAAAATGTTAAGTCTTTTCAGTTCCACGACAAACTAATGTTTTGCGTAAAATAGTCTATTCCGCCATTTAAGTGAGATAATCAGAATTAGTGGTGGATGACTAAAACTTCAAGAAGGGTGATTGGTCGGGTTTTCTCATGTTTTGGCCACTCAAAACGCGCCCGATAACATACGTGAGCCCGGGTCCACGCACAGGGTTTGACTGGAATAGTTTAATCAGTATTATAACATCTACAAAGTAACTCAGCAATATTTTTTTTATATAAGTGAGGCCATTGGGTGGGCTCCAAGGTCTAGATTTTGAAACAGGCTCTAATACCACGTGTAAGATCCTAGCTTGGGGCCCTCTATTAGATCTAAATTTCTATATTTTTAAACGCAATAAAAAGGAAATGATTCATTTTCTGACAAGACATTTACGGTAATAATTTACCATTTGGATTTATTATTCCTATAATTTAAACAACAAACATTTCAAATCAATAACTTATATGAGTAATCTATGCATTTTGGAATACCTGTATCAATAGCCTTGTGAAGATGCCTTTGAGCTGCTAATTATGCTGGAATGCTCCTCCTAACTGCCGACTAGATTTACTTCCCAGCCAACTAGGATGTTATCCTAGCCTAGGAAACCTCCACAGGTTCCCTAGCCCTCCGAGCCCAAGTCCAACCAGATGTAGTGTTTCCTAAACAACACAATTCTCTCCTCCTCTTTCTCAAATGATTCCTCTAAAATCACTACCAAATTCACCAAAGTAAGACCAAGAGATCTCCCCTCTCTCCCCTCATCCTTCCCCTTTTATGCCCCCTTCCCTTCTCCACCTCAACCACCTCTCATTAATGTCATAACCACCCCCTCTTCCTTAAAGTTGACTTATCTTCCCCCAAGATATGAGAGGACATTTTGGGGATGAGATATGAATATATATAATTTGGTAATTAAGGAGAAAGGACTATTTTTTCCCCCAAGTAAACATTTGGGGATGAGATATGATTATATAATTGGTAATTAATGGGAAAAGACCATGTCTTCCCCCAAGTAAACATAAGAGGAAAATGTGGGGATGAGATATGATTATAGAATTGGTAATTAATGGGAAAGGACCATGGCTTCCCAAGTAAACAGAAGAGGAAAAGTGGGGATGAGATATGATTATATAATTGGTATAAATGGGAGGAACCCAATCCCATCAAAATGTAAATTTGAGGTGGTGAGTTGTGAATTGAATAAGAACAAAACTTACATCAGTGATAAATCTGTAATTTCACCCACATAAGTATGTACCAATATTTCTTGAATAGTATTAAGCAAATATTATAAGGAAATTTAAACACTAAGTAAAATTTGTAGGATAAGATTAAACAAAACATTACACTATGTGGGGTTGTAAGTGAGATTTTTTTTTACAGGAAGAGAGGAGAATAAGGACAAACCATCATTCCTAAGTCATAATTCTTTATTCTTCAAAATTGAAATTTGAAATATGAAAAACTCCTTGCCCATGGTAGATATGCCATTAAAGTAGCAGATTAGGTCAAAGTTGGACAATTTTAACTCACATGTATCAAGATTGGACAATCGAACTAGCGGGGGTTTCACTATGGAGTTAATGCATAAGGCTTTTTTTGTTAATTAAAGCAACGATTCTTTAATATGTGAGCATTCAACACTCAAAGGAATCTATAAAATTAAACTCCAATGCCCAAGAATAACTTACCTCCAGCCATCGATGTGTTGTAACGAGTAACAGCCTTCAAGTCTAAATCAGACGCGTGAATGTATGGTTGAATAGATGGATCAGATATGTAAAACAAAATTTAAATGAACAATGTTGTCCACATGGATTTCCTTCTTGTGCAGATCTCCAAATAAGCTTCAATGCAAAGGTTGTATAGCAATAAATTGCAATAGCCGCACACTAATCTAAAGACAGAGCTTTCAACGCAGAATTTGTAGAGCTTCCCACTATGACAGCATACAACAGCGGTAAAAATAACGTAACACAATCTTCACGCAAGCAGAAAGAAAAGAATACAGAAAGTCTGAAGGCACTTCCAAGCTCTGCTCTCTCAGTTTGATGGTGTAAAAACTGAAGGGGATTGAGATGCTAGCTTGGGGACCAAACAGATAAATTTATAGCCAAGCTTCCATCAAGCTTCTGTTGACTATGTGTCAGGTGTTCCACAATTCAAGGTAGAGAACTCCAGATGGAGTAATGGACCACTTCAGAAGCTTCAACAAGAAAATTAATTAACTGCAATTGATTCCCTTAATTTAAGGAAATTACTGCAGTTGGTTTCCAGAAATTAAGGAAAGACTGCAGTTTACTTCCATAACTGTAGGCAGCAGTTGGTAAAAATTTAATGGAACTTAACATTCTCCCACTTGGTCCATACTTCCAAACTTAATGTCTCAACTTAAAACCCATTGACAATCTGTATTAAGTAATAGATACATGAATCATGGCGATAAGTCCTCTAATGACGAGTATTATCTTCCATGTATTACTATGTATTTATTCTTATTATAATCTATGTGGCAACAATTTCTTAATGAATAAACCTTATGTTTATTCTTGGTCCTTCTTAAATGAATTTTCTCAAATCAACTTAAGGTGCACATAAATATGAGAAAAAACATCACAATAATTAAGAATTTCATTAAAATAACATTGTCCATACAATGA
>APFE030940796.1:0-17746 GCA_000404065.3 Pinus taeda
GTATATTCTTCTTCTTTTTTTGCCCCCTCCTCACTGGCAAAAGGACTAACATCATAGGTGAGGGTTTTGATGTCATCCTCTGCTGACAAGTCTCTGAAGACTGACCATGTTATATGGATCTTGAGGTTTTGGAGGGCATTCTCAACGAGGATCCTGATGAACCCATGGTGAGCCAATTATTGAGAATTCCCTTCCTTTACTTTGTTGCTGGAGTCTATGAGTGATTGCATCAAGAAATAGGGTATGTTGAGTCTTTGGTGAATTGGTGTCTCTACCCCAAATCTTAATTCTTCGAGGATCCTAAAGTGGTAGCCATAAACAACATTGTATCTACCCTCACATGAGATATATTTGATGATTTGGTAGCCTACCTCACTCCATGGGTATGGTGGACTGTCCCTCCTTACTCCATTTTTATCCTCTATGGATTCTTTGCCTTCTAAAAAGAATTTCCTTTTTGCCAACTAACTGTCTGCTTTGTCTTATTTTCTCCATGGAATTCCTAGGGGAAGTGTTGTGACACTACTGATGAGATCTAGGGTGAGATCTATAGTGATCCCTCTAACTATAACAGTGGCATTGATTATGCTATGTGGAGTGAGGGAATGAGCAAATTCTTGAGCCACCTCATCATCATACCCTGTGAATTTTTTGAAAAACCCCATCCAGTTGTGTCTTGTAAAGATTTCAAACACTTGGGGGTGTTGTTGTATCCTCACAGTGTTTGTGGGTTCTCTCCTATTAAACCCTCCTATCACCTTGCTTACGAGGCTTGAGGAGAAAATGAGAGGTTTGACACAAAATTTTTAAATTCAGGAGGAAAACAGAGTTTACTGTGTATGTAATTCACCTCCTACAGTTGCTAAATCCACTATATTTTAAAGCATTTCTAATTCATTTTCTCGTAAATGGGGATGGATTTTTAGATTATAACTCCTTAGAATAGTGGCAGTGGACAATTCCTGTGATATCCCCTCTTGAAATATTCTCTTCCTATCTTGTAGACTGCCTCTATGTATCCTGTAGACTGTATCCTGTAGACTGTTCTTGTAGGAATTCCTATGCATGCTCCTGTAGAAATTCTCTTGTAGAACAATGGATCCTTGCTTCCGGTGGGTGGCCAGAGTTATGAGAGTGACTTGAGTGAGGGAGTTTAAAGGAGGTGGAATGCATGAATGCATGCAAACGATGTTTTATTTCCCTTTATGGTGTTTTGGGATGAAGTGGTGTGTTGGCAGTAGAGGTACGTTGCCATTTTTGGATCATTGGTCCCCACTACCACCTCATCATTTCCTCTCCTCGTAATCAACTCCCACCTCATAGATCCGTAGTTAACCACCTCTTGTCCTACTCCTCTATCTTTGAGTTGGCTGCAGCCATGTGTGAGAGGACACCTGATTTTTCATGTGATGACTGAACAAAGGTGGCCAAGTTAACTAGCCGCCTTTTCACTTATAAACCAACTATCTCATAACCCTTACAACTTTTGACCAAATGATGCATATGAGTGAGTGAGTGGGATACTTACCTGTGGTCTCAATGCCATGTTGCAGTTGTCGAAGATCAGAGGTGCTGCATTGTTTATTTGTTGCATGGTCATTTTTATTTCTCCTCTTGATTTCTGCTAATGGTTTCTTGGCTTTTTCAGGTGTTTTTGATTGAAGATCTAATGTTGTTGCTGTTGTGGAGCTCCTGGTTCATCCTAGTGAAGACTTGTAGTTGATGATTGACATTCTGTAGGACAGGCTGCCACAAGATTTCCTACAGGATTTCCTGTAGCTGCTTCTACCTTAGAATTTCTTAATCATGTTGCTGGCTAGGGATGTGAGGATGGTGCAATGAATGGACAAAGGGAGTAGGAGTGTTTGTGGAGCAAGGGACATTCAGGTAATGCTCTTACTCTCCTTTGTTTTTCGTTTTTTTCATAACTGGCAGAAACTGATCTCTTTTTGTTTTGGATGGTGATTGCATGGATGATGATAATAGACGAGGTGAGGTGTTATATCATGTCTAGGATGAATTTTATGGGCATACCAACCCTACCATTCACCCTCGAATTGCTTCCTGTAGGTTTTCCGGGCCGTTGTAATTCCTATAGGATCATCGTGTAGGTTTCTAGGGGATCCTGTAGGAATACAAAGGATCATGTAGAAAACAAAATCTTCGCCTAAATTGAAGCAATGGAGTGAAAAAACAATGGAATTGATGGAGGGATGCTTGGTAAGGAGTAGAGGAGATGAAGATGCATGAGGCAGGGTTCCCTTTGGACCCTCTTTTTGCTCCTTGATTGTCTTTCTTGTCCACCTACAAATAACAATTATATATTTTTATCTCTTTTTCTTTTTGTTTGAAAAACACCTAGGATGCCTCAGAGAGGTTTTCACCATAGATGTTTGCCCTAGCCGCCTCAAGGAAGGTTTTCACCCAGGGATCTTCTTATTCTTATTTCTATTTTTTTCTCATCCTTGGGTAGCCTCACGAGATTTTCAACCCAAAGAAGGGACTCAGGTGCCTCATGGATGTTTTCACCTGAGTCCTTATTCCTTTTTTTTTCCTTTTTCAATGACCTAATGAAGGATGAGCTAGAACTTGCTCCACCATCATCACTATTTTATTGATATTGTCAATGAACTCTTGCTTTGATAAAGGCCTCTTGTACATTTTCAATTAGTGTTCATTAACAAGCAATGGAATGGCTTCTTCATCTATAGTTTTGATTTGCGTTGAACCATTAGCATGTCATCTCTCAACCATATAAGGTCTGAGCCATATTGTCCTTAGCTTTCCCTTGAAGTCTTTATACCTAGAATCATATAACAATGCCCATTTCCTTATTAAAATTGCTTCTCCTTAACATGTTTATCATGCCAAGATCTTCCTCTGAAGCTGAACTATCTCTGTACGTAGGAGGTCCTGCATTCTGAATTCATCCAAGCCATTCAATTAGAACAATATTTCTTCCTGTGCATGACTGAGATCCAGTCTAGTTGGGTTGCCATCCTCAATGTGTTATATTCAAACTCAATGGACAACAAAGCATTTTTTCCTTGGACCATCTCATAAGGTGTAAATTCAGTGGTGGTCTTCCATGTTGTATTATAGGCCCAGGTGGCCTCAACTAGTCTCTCTGCCCAATCCTTTTTGTTGTTGCTTACTACCTTGGTTAAGATGCTTTCCAGTGCCTTGTTGGTCACCTCCACTTGCCCATTAGCTTGTGGATGATAGGGAGTGGAGGTCCTATGCTTTATTTTGTGATGGTTGAGAAGTTCTTCAATCATGTTGGAGGTAAACTAGTTGCCTTGGTCTGTGACTAGCTCTCTAGGGTACCCAAATTTGTAAAATACATTCTACCTTAGGAACTCAGCCACCTTCTCTTCTGTTGCTGCCTTAATTGCCTTGGTTTCATCCCACTTAGTCAAATAATCAATGCACACAATAATGTACTATTTTTTCTTTGAAGGAGGGTTGATAGGCCCAATGAAGTCCATGCCCTACTTGTCAAATGGCTCGAAAGTCACTTGTGGTTGTAGGGGCGTTTCATCTCTTAGAGTAGGCTTTCCCATCCTCTAGTACCGATCACACTAACTAATGTACTTTTTCACATCCTAATGACGAGTTGGCCAATAATAGCCTGCTTGTAACACTTTGAATGTTTTCCTCTTTGCTGCAAAGTGACCTCCACAATGCCCATCATGATAGGTTAGGAGGATGTCAAAAACTTCCTCTTCCCTTACACACCTTCTCAAGATTTGATCTAGTCCAAGTTTGAAAAGGTTGCCCCCAATCCAAGTGAAGGGGCTGCTTTTCTTGACTATCTTGCTCTTTTCTTTGGAGGGCAAGTTTGGTGGGAACTGTGCTGATACCAAATAGTTTTCTATATTAGCAACCCATGGAGAGAGAACTAAAATAGCAAACAAGTGCCCGTCTAGTTACTAGTCATCCACCATTCCTTCTTCACCTGCAGGCATATTCATCCTAGATAGAAATTCTGCAACAACATTTTCCTTACTAGGCTTATCAACAATGGTTAGATCAAACTGCTGTAATAAAAGCAACCATCTTATAATTCTATCATTCACATCTGGTTTGCTCATTAAATATTTTATTGCAGCATGGTCAATATGCACAAATGTTTGATAGCCTGTAATGTAATGCCTAAATTTGTTTAACGAATGCACAACAGTCAGGAGTTCCTTTTTGTTCATAGTATAATTTAGCTCAGCCTTTGATAGGTTCTTACTGATAAAATAGATGGCATAGGGCAATTTCTCCTCTACCTGACCTAAGGCTACTCCTATGGCTTTGTGTGAGACATCAGCAAGAATATGAAAGGGGAGGGCCCAGTTTTGGCCTTGGAGAATTGGTGCCATGGTTAACTTACCCTTTAAAATGTTTAAGGCCTCTTGACAGCTCTTTGACCATATAAACTCAGAATCTTCAGCCAACAACCCAAATAAAGGAGAGGCCAACTTGCTAAATTCCTTTATGAATCTTCGGTAGTATCCAGCTAACCCTAGAAAAATCCTAACATCTCTCTACTTTTGCGGAGGTGGGACCCTTTGGATGATTTCTATTTTGTTCGGGTTCACCTGCAGTCCTTGCTGAGATATTGAATGACCTAGGACAGTTCCTTCAGTCATTAAGAATTCACATTTTTCTGGACTGAGAGACAGGTTCATTTCAATGCATTTGTGCAATACTTTGCCTAGGATTGTCAGGGCTTCTTGAAAATCATAGCCATAAGGTCTAAAATCATCCATATAAATTTCCACTGCATCATGTACTAATTTGGCGAAAATACTCAAGACTGCTCTCTAGAAAGTGGCAAGAACATTGCATAGGCCAAAAGGAAGAATCCTATAGAAAAAATTACCCAAAGGACAGGTGAATGTGATCTTCTCCTAGTCTTCTGGGCAGATTTGGATTTGGTTGTACCCACTGAATCCATCTAGGAAAGAAAAAAAATTCTTCCCTGCAAGGCCATCCATCACTTAGTCAATGAAGGGTAGGGGAAAATGATCCTTCTTTGTGGCTTTGTTCAACTCCCTATAATCGACACAAATTCTCCACTTACCATTTTTCTTGGGAACTAGCACTAAAGGAGAGACCCACTCACTGTCGAAGATAGGGTAAATGAATCCTGCATCTAGCAGTTTTTGCAGTTCTTCTTTGACTATATCTTTAAGAGCTGGATTCATCCTCCTTTTTGGTTTCTAGACCAACTTGCAACCTTCTTTGATGTATATGTGGTGAGTACACACTGAGGGGTGTAGTCCCTTCATTTTATTGTAACTCCAAGCGAAGGATTCTGGGTTTTCTCTCAACATGTTGCATAGCTTTTCCTCTCTTTCTTCCTCAACCTCCCTATGTGGAGAGGGAGGTTGGTTATCTGGGAGAATTCTCCTAGATCTTAGGTTGATCTCCTGGATTTATATAGCATAAGCTAGGTATGATGTCTCTCCATTGTATACTTGTTGAGCCTGCCTATTTTTTGGGTTTGGATTTGGCTGGGCAGGCATCTGGGGTTTCTTGGGTGGAGCAGAGTGTAGGAGTTGTGGTTGGGTCGATGGTGGAGGCAACAGAGCTGGAGCATTGTTGTATTGGGACCTCCACCCTTGGAGTGGTGGACTCCACTGAGGTTGTGGCAGAGTGTAAGGTTGAAATGATTGGCTGGCTGGTTGAGAATGATACTGAGATGCATAGGACCAAGGAGGGGGTGTAGACCAGGAAGGATGAGCAGGGGGTCCCAAAGAAGCTATAGTTGTGGTTTGGTTAGGGTTTTAATATGCATGGGATGACCCTTGCATACCCTATTGGTATGGTCTAGGCCTATGAGGTCTCCTTTGGTTGATGTAGCAAAGCTTCTCAGTGACCCCTTCGGCTCCTTAATATACAACTTTGAGTCTGGGTAAAGAAGGGAACTTGTCTGTGGAGTGGTTTTCTTCACAGACCGAACAAATTTCAATATAGTTCAATGGAAATTCGTTCCTGGGATGCCTCCTGGTGCATCTAGGAAAAAGGACGGCCAAGGCTCTCTCTGCTTCCTCTTGCTTCCTTTGGATATTCATGGTGTCCAATTACAAGGAAAGGGTTTGTAGCATCTTACTTTTGAAATCTTCCAGCATATTTCCAATTTCACCCTTAATGGATGAGTTGGAAGATGATGTACTGGCCATAGGTTTACTACTCCTACCCTTTTTCCTGGCTGCCCTAGAATGGTTTCTAAAGATAGTATTGATATCCTCATAGGGTAATTGGTAGATATCTCCTCCTGCTAACAGATGTAAGGTATCCAGAAGATCTTCCCTTACTCCTCTGAGCAGGACCAGCCTTAGTGACTCGGGGTCAAGTGTGCACTTGGCCCTTTTGTAACTGAGCTGGAATATTTCTTCGTAGTATTCTAAGGATTCATCCTAGCCTATGGTCATCCTGAAAATTTCTTCTTTAGTATCCTTTGACCTACAATAGTCTTGATATTTTTTGTTAAAATCCTGCTGCATCTGAGCCCAAATTGTGATGCTATCTCCAGGTAAACCCATCAACCATCGTAATGTTGCATCCTTGAGGGTAGATGGAAACTATTTTAACTTTTTCTCATCATCTGTATAGTCATAGGTTCGACATATAACAACAAACTCAAATAGGAAAGTGTCAAGGTCCTCTGTGGTCAGGCCATGGAAATGAGGTAGGGTAGAGGCACTTATATTCTTCATCTTGGTGTCCCCATTGATTTCCCTGATGGAGAAGGCACCCTCAACTCTCTCTCTATTCCCTCTGTCATTTCGGTTTTTAGCCATTGGTTCAGTAGGAATGGGTTCCTCTTATTCTTCTTCCCCTGTAGGCTCTTCAAATATGTCAGGTTGCTCATGTAAAGGTTCCTCCAGTTCACAGCCACCAAAGGAGAGAGAAGGTTGGTTGTTGGATGCAGTGGGGGTATTTGGCAAGAAGTTCCCTAAATTGTCCCTATTCCTATGAGGCATGAAAGGAAATATTTTTGGGTTTGCTTTTATAATATTTTTAAAGCTGGAAAGTACTTTGCATAAATGAAATTGTTGATTGAATGAAAACTACTGATAGAAAAAAAACTATTCGCTGAATTGAAATTCTACTTGCAAAATGGAAAGAAAAGCAGATAATGACAAATGAAAGAAAGGAAGCTACTAGACTACTTTTGCAGAAATAAGCTAATGGCAGAAAATTGGAGACTAGAAATAGAAGAAAAGAAAGAAATGATCACATTCCAATTAGACAACTCCCCGACAAGAGCACCAAAAAGTGATGAGCACTAGTACTGCAGCAAGGATGTTGCAACTCCTGGGCTACTAGATTTACTTATCAACCTGGGGTTTGTACAAACTTGGAGGTGACGGTGCTATATGCACAAGTAAAAGTGAAGGTCCTGCCTGTTGTCACTATTCATCTGGCAAGAGACCCCAAGGGTTCTAAGTGAGACTTCTATAGAGTCAGAAGAAGCTTGATCCTTTGATGGAAGAAGAGCAAATCTACTCTAAGAGAGCTACTCTACTGTAGTAATGAAGAAAACAACATGTAATGCTAAATCACACCATATCCCAATTAACCATTTAAACAACTATGCTAAGAAACATTGTTGAATCAAATCTAACCTAATGTTGCTATCTAAGTTACAGAAGTAAAGAGAATCAAACCATCCCAATGTATAAGCAAGAAAACTAAACTAAATTTGTTTTCACTTTTTTGGTTTTCTTTGGTAAAATCAAGGATGAAATTTAATTGTTCTTGTGGATGTGACATGTGGATGGAAGGTGGTTGAGGATGGCTAGAAGGTCTATGGAGTGTTTGGATGGTGTGGGAGGGTCCTAGGAGGCTTTTTGTGACTTCCTAGAGGTTCCCCATCAATTCGGCCTCAAAACAGGCCTTTTCAAGAAAACCTACAAGATGTACTAGAAACCTACAAGATGATCCTGTTGGAATTACAGGAAACCTACAGGATGCAGCCAAGAGCTAATTGTGAGGTGTTGTAGGTGTGGGGATGCTTGGAAAAGGTGTGTGATGAGTGGGATAGGGTGTTAGAAGGTCTAGGAACACTCAGGAGTCAATATACAAGAGAAGAGATGGCTAGATTCACTTAATGTGTCTATGAGAATTTCAATAAAAAAAGGACAAAAAAACTACTGAGGGTGATGGTGGACCAAAAGATGGTTGAGGTGGATGAGGTGGAAGATGGATGATGGTGATGAATTCTAGACCTCCTCTTGAAGTACCTGCAATGCTTAAAACATGTGTGTATTCCAAGAACTATGCAACAAGATACATTCTCATAAACTAGAAAAGCATGAATCAATTGCCCATATTATGCATGAAGAAAGTGCTGAAGGAAATGAGAACATGAGTGAGATATTATTGCAGAAAGAGAGTGATGGAAAAAGATGACAATGAAAGGAACCAAGTATTGAACCAAGATAATAAACTCCAAAGCTCATGCAAGAGCTAGAAACCTATGTTTTTGGGGTTGTTGAGGGTCTCTTCCTCAGGTCATGGTCCTAGAGGGAGGAGGTGAGGCCGAGACACCTGCTGACAACCTTATCGTGATATTTTTCTCCTTGCTAACCTGCTAATTGAAAGAAGGCACCAATGGAAGCAAACTAAAATATAACCAATCTACTCTACACTGCTATAATGGAAATGTAGCTACTTAAGAAAATGAACAATTAAACCATGAACCTATGCTAGCATACATGTATAATAAAGAGGAGCCTTAGTTGCTAGAGTTGTTCCCTAACCCAAGAGCTTCAGCCCTCTGAGTTAACTCAGTGCTGGCTCAAAACAAAACTCATTCTTATTATCAAAACAATGGATTACATCAAAACTTGTCACAAGTCTTGCAGCTCGAAAAGAGTAGAGTTTTACAATAAAAAATCTAAATCCTACTAAGGTCCTAGGCCTCTCTACTTATACATATGAAGTCTCTAATGACTTCCTTAAAATTAGGGAGGCTCGGCTCCCAAACTTGAGATAAATTGGTGATTTGTCTTTCACTTGCTCGACTGCCTTTTAGTCCTCATGATTTGGCCGTTTGCACTCCAAGCTGATGGAGGAATATTCGAATGGAGGGGTAGTAAATGAGGAGGGTTTACCTCCTATAATTCCTCTCCCTTGTCCCATTCGAGTTTTGACCAAGGTATTTACCAAAATTCCTTGCTTTTATCCTTTAATCCTGCATTAAATGCACATTAGACCACAAAGCAAAATATCCAACTCTAAGTCATCTCATAAACAAAATATAATCAAAAGTATGCAATAATTTGTGAGAATATTTGGTTTGACTAAGCTATGAGGTGAATTAAGGCCCATATAATTACCCAATGATGAGGCTCATCACTCATCACAGGCGCTGGCACTCGCATAGATTTGTAGTGAACAACGAAGGTCGACACATAGTTGTGGAGGGTTGTTTATGTTGTAGTCGAATGTTTAGCCGTGGGCCATACATTTTCAACGGAAGCATAGGGCCATGCACTTATTGCGTGAGGTTGAAACTATATATATATATATAATAATATATATATATATATAGATATATATATATATATTATATATATATATATATATATTATATAATATATATAATATATATATATATATATACATATACATATACATATACATATACATATACATATACATATACATATACATATACATATACATATACATATAACCAATAAGAATATCATCTTACTATAGAAGGTCGCAGGTCAATCCTAACTGAATCTCGACATGACGAAGTTGATATCCCTCTTTTGACAGGGCATTGATCACTGAATTCCTCCCGGAGTGAAGAATCTAGTCTTAACGTCTAATGTGAGAGTATCTATGTGGGGGAATCATTGATGACTTGTCACGTAAATATTGGGAGGTCATGAGGCCAAATTTATGAACAACTGTGAATATCAATATTAATTAACGTACAAGGTTACAATGAAAAGGAGCAGAGACCACAAACATCGCATTACAGATCTGTAGATTTTTATCTGTAGTCAAGAAGTCTTTTTGTGTGGCGAGCTACTTGGTTGACAAGCCCACCTGACATGCTCCATTAGAGAAAGTCAATTTTTATTTCCCTTAGATCTTATAGTGGTATATTTAGATCATGCTTGGTAGTTGGTGGGTTGGACTACCACACCACTACGCACAAGCCATTAACTATGTGTAGACATTTGAGGTAAATTCCTTATTTTTCATCATTGAATTGAATTCAAAGGCCGTATTCCCACACGTCATAGAGCCATGTACTATCAAGGAGCCATTCGAATATTGGATCTCAAAGGCAAATGAGTCATTCTCATGTGCACTAGGTTGGCAGACTTTATGCAACCATTCACCAGATTTCAAGGGAATCGAGGAGCCATCATCGACGATAAAGTCAAGTCAATAGGTCGAGGACATTCCTGGTAACAGAAAGGTTTGAAGGTCGTAGCATAATTTCATATCTATTCCAATGGAAGAAAAGTGTGGGTTCTACTGGTAATCTAGAGAGTGTTGAACAACCTGCTGATTAGTTGACATAACGTGAACATCAACCACATTGCCAAACGCTACCACAACAACCCTCTGAGTGCAAAATGGAGTCGAGCATCGGTCTAGTTAAAGCCATCTGCCTCACCGCCAAACCTACCACGATCACAGAAGCCACTTGGTCGTTACTTGAAACGGTCAATTACCATAGCCACAAGAGCTACCAAAACCATTTTCAACATGCACAATGACCATCGTTGACCGACATAGGAAATTAAATATTGGTAAATTCTTGGGCACTGACATATTTTTTATTTTTAGCTTAGGTCAATTTTATGTTGGAATGGATATAATATATTGTTTGATTTGGGTTTGGTGTTGGGTATTGGCATAATATCTTTAATGGTGTATGGTGTTGGAAAGGTTTGTTAAAAGTAAAGTGAGGTGAATATTTATTGAGGTAAAAATAAAAGTTAAGTGTAAAATAGCTTGAAAGGTCTTTTCCATATTTTTTGTCCAATTTCTTTGTACTATGGCATACTTATGCTATATATCATCCTCAAATTAACAAGAGAAAATTCAAAGGATCAAACTGTTGTTGATGATTTATCTATTGTTTCCTTTCAAGCCTAGTAGAGATCAGTGTCTCAAAAGGCTGAAAATTGATTTTTTTGAAAGAGAAGGAATGCTAAACATTGAGATCCATTGATGTGAAGCCATAATGCAATCACTTTGTCTTTGGAAATGCCTTAGTAATCAATATAGTAGTAAATCTTCTAGTCCTCTGGGCTGCAATACTTCGGTCGATAAAAATTGGCAACAACTTCTAGATCAGAAGAAAGAGAAGAAAAATAGGTCTTTCTCTTGTAAGATCCATGCTATCTTTCAACAGTCAAAGAATATCTAGAATGAAGATGTAAAAGAAAGTGTCTATTTGAACTTGGATCCAAAATATAGAGAACAAAGTCAGAAGATGTCCTCCTGCTGTTAGACACATTATACATAGCTTTATGTCTTATACAACAATCAGACTAGAAAGGGTCAAGTTGGGCCTTGAAGTCATCCATGCTTACTTTGATACAACCTAGGTTCTTGGAGCATTCTTGTGAAAACTTTAAACTCACAGTCACCACTTGTCTCAGTAGAATCTTAGCCTTAATAGCGTCACTACCACCCTACAATGATGACATCATGAGGAGGATTTTTTGAGTAATGGTTGGAGCCCTCCAATGATTGGACAATATCACCCTTCTTACTTTCTTTTAGAGGTGCAAAATTTTAGAATCCATGGAAAAGTCCATATGTTTTATACTTATGATGCATCTATAATGTGATGACTTAATCCTTCAAATGCTCCAATGCTTTTGCACCAGCATTACAACATCTCATCCAAAATTTGTCAAAGCAGACATGCAAAAAATCATGTCCCTAATTTTAGGAGAAGATAAGGCCATCTATAAACAATTGAGGTCCAAATTGTAGGCCATTTGGAGGAAGGAGCTAATTTTATCACCTATTGCATATGAACTAGTTGAGGGTTTGGTCAAACAGAACATCAAAGTACTTAAAATGAAGTTGACCAAGGAGGAACTAATAAGGATTTGTGGAGACAACAAGAATGAACTGGATTTGTGGAGACAACAAGAATGAACTGAGGAAAAGCCTATGTTTTGTATGCAAGGGACCTTGGGCACTTAACCATTCATGTCCATGTGATAGGAAGGAGGCAACGAGGCCAAAACTAACGGAAATTCCTTTAGGCCATGAGAATTCATCTGAAGGATCCGAGTAGTCAAGTACATATGGTGAGGAGTAGCACAATGTTATTCAAAAAGACTTGCAGAACAAGTCAAGGATAATTAGTCAGCTTAACAAAATACATGGGGAAAGGAAGGAGGTATTTCTTTCTAACAATATGGTAGACTCCTGTAGAACTGATTCCATAGATCTCCAGGAGGACATCCATGAAGAGTATGAGAAATCAAGTGTAAATAAGAGTCCATCAAAACATCCATGTCTAACAACCAAAGAGGATGGGCAACAACTTATCCTTACATGTGGAGAAGGCTAGGAAGAAGAAATTCAATGACAATCAAATGAGGAGCCAATAATAATAAACCGACATGATGAACATGATCATGTGGGATAGCATGAAAAATATCAATTTGCAAATTATTTAAAAATAAAATATTGACAAAAAAAAAATGTTTTAATGCAGAGTATCAAAAGCTCTAAAATCACATATAATTCATTTGTTTCGTAAAATGTTCATTTATCATAATTGAAGTGTTTCTATCTAGTGAACTTGAATACATTATATAAAATAGACATTGATTTAATAAATAGTTATTAATATATAATTTAACTTAAATAAATAAATATACTTAAATTAAAAAATAAATTAATAGAAATTAAATGTAATAATTTTAAAATAATATAACACTATGGCTGAAAATTGTTGGAGTTTAAGGGATTTTCATAGATGTGATATTTTATCTTTATTGTCATCCTAGGAATTTTAAGGCTTTCCAGAGACATGATATTTTATCTTTAATACTATGCCTAAAAATCGTTGGAATTTTAAGAATTTTGATATTTTATCTTTAATTTCATGTCTATCATTGGAATTTTAAGGTTTTTCAGAATCATTATATTTTATCTTTAACGTCATTATTAAAAAATGTTGACAATTTACCCCCAAAAAAAGGCGTTATTCCAACATCAACACTTTGTTTTCAGGGTGTTTTCTGCACACACAAAAAAAATGGTTTTTACTTCCATTTTTTAAAAATGTTGAAAATTTACCCTGAAAAAAAGAAGCTTATTCCAGCATTAACACTTTTCGTTTTCAGGTTGTTTTTTCGTGTTTTTTTGGGGATTTGGGCTAGAGTGCCCATTTTTAGGTAATAATTCCAGTTTGATTGGTAACTATGTTAAGGGTTTTCACATGGATTTCTAACTAATTTAGGGGATGTCACTCTAGTTTCAAATGAACAAAATAAATTTTATGTTCCTCCTTTATGCAATGGATGTTAAAATAAACCTCTAACTATTGCAACCAATGATTTAATTTCAAAGCATCAATCTCACTTTCATATGGCTTAATGTTGATCTTTGCTTCCATATTAAACATGGATTGTGAATATTCCATGACATTCAAATTGGATTGTTCATTTTTAGGTTATTTTTTATACTCCTCCTTTGGCTCTTCCTGATCCCTTGATTTTCCATTTGATTTGACTTCTGAGTTGGAACCGCTATCTTCTCCTATTCCATGCTTGTTTGCCATAGCCACCATTATGGTTGATATTTACAACTTCTTCTAAATCCAGATTTGTAAATCTCTCCTCTCCCAAATCTTGAGGCTTATTAAAACTAGATCCATCGACCTTGACTAGGATTTTATGACTTTCCACTTGCACTAATTTGATCCCCTGATTCCCCACATTTCATCCAATAAAATATGCTATGATACTAATATGCTATATAAACTTCCATTGATATTCCAGAGTATAATTCGTCACAATAGATGTAATAAAGATATTCTAAAATTTGAAATCTATACTATAAGGATTATTTTTCCTTAGATTTTATGGATTTTAAAACAACTATTCACAAACCACAATAACACCAAGATATTACCTAGGAAACAATTTTGTGAGAAAACTCGACGAAAATGTGATGCTACTCTGCTCTCTCTTTCTCTAAATCAAATTTTTGAAGTTACAAAGGAGTGATACCTATGGCCTGTGGTCTACTACAAAACACAAAATCTCTCTTTTCTACCTTATGTCTATCCACTCTCAGCTTTTTTGCTCTACTATGGAAAAAATGCACTAGAATACAATCAAATCCCTTTTCCTCCTAGCAACCCAATAGCCAACTAGGGATTCATTTGATCCATTCAACCCTTAATATGAGTTACAACTTGACCCTTCATAGTGCCCTTGTTGCTAACCCCTTCCCCATGAGTAACAGGCGTTGATGTCACATCCTCTTGGATTATGGTGGTCAATCATGATAAGACAATTTCTTGGAGGCATAACTTTTGCATCCAAACTTTGATTGATGGGATTCTTGCATCATTGAAAATGTACTTGAATGTAAAATAGCACTAGGGGGTGTGGTGCTTAAATGACAAAGTTTTGCCCCCAAAAAATGTCATTTAACGCATCAAGCTAGCCCTGAAAAGTTTTGACCCCAATTCTCAAAACTAGGTCCCACCACTTAAACAACTTAAGTAAGTTGACCACTTTGATTTTTCCACCCTAAAATCATTGAATTAAATGGACAAACAATATAACGATATACTATAAAATATAAATCAAACATATATTTTTAGCATGTCGCCTATATTCTTAACATGTTAGATATCTAACGCATGGGTACATACATAGGGTCTCTCACGGATGCGTGCAACTAATATTGTGTTTTCTATTATCATCTTCGATATTTGTGTTGGAGTTATTTTTATATGCTCAAAAGGAACAACTTACTATATATTGCAAATATTCGTATCCCCTTCATATTAACACTTACCTTGTGCATTTTACGTGAATTTTTCTGTATAATTTGCCATACTTACAATAAAACCATGTATTTTATCAGGTGTGCACTCATGATGCCGTTAATGCTCTCAAATACAGTTTTATAAACATTAGTTTTATATTTGAACTGGGCTACTAAAGATATACATGCGAAGATGAGTTTGTGTCAAGTCCTCTTAAAATCCACCTTGGTTAAAGTCAATATCCTAATGTTCTCAAATTACGATGTTGGAAATATTAATTTAATCTTTGACCTGAACTGCTAAAGATATACATACAAAGTTTCGTTTGTATCCAATGTTGTTAAAAGTCATCTTGGTTTAAGTCAATATCTTAAATTTTCTTGTGACGTTGAAATTTGAGTAAACCTACAAGGCGATAAACCAAAAATACAATTAAAAAAATTAGTGTTCTTATTTTCCTTCTAAAATTCATAACTCTTATTTTATTATTTTAACTCTTATTTTATTATTTTTCCTCAAAATATCACTTTTAGGTTGAAATTTTCTCTAATAATAATTTATAGTTAAAGACTTAGCTAATGTGTTTCAAATTGTAAGATTATTTTTCTTTGATTATCATTGTTGATTTTTAAAATTCATACTAAATTATTATTCAGAGATAATAATTATATAGGTTTATAAGAACAATAATAGATTCCATTGTCATTCAATATGAAAGCATTATAAAAGTAATTTTAGATATACTTTCTTCTTACATTCCATCCATATTTATGGAAGAAGTTGATTTTTTTGGTATAAACTTCACACCCCGAGAAGATACATTGAACCTAGTATCCATTAAAAGAGAATGTGCTCCTACCTATTTCGTATCTAATTTTTAGACTATTAAATTGTGACCATAAAGAAACCTCAATTATAGATTGTATTATGAATGATAAATTATGTCTCCATATATCTTATCATTGTATATAGCTTCTCATTGGTAATACAATGTGTAATTAACATTGTATATAGCTTCTCATTGTTAATACAATGTGTAATTGAAGTTTATCTAGGGTTATAACTTAATATTATAAAATCTAGTCACGAAGGGACATATCTTCTTAGGTTCATTACATCCAGTGAAGGTTAGAAGCTTCTATAGAAATCGATCTCTTCTATAAATGTGTCTTGAATGTAAGAAAAAAACATGCCTTGAATTATTCTTATAATGGTCTCATATTTAAGAGCTATGAAATTTATCCTACCTTGAGGACACTTCTATGGTAGAGATAACACCGCGGGTACACGAAGGGTATTTTTATTGGGTATATGTTTGAAACATCTTCAACCATTTATTTTGGGTGAATGGTTTTGTGTTCTCTCCATTTCTATTGTTTAAGAATATTTATTATCTCATGTCTTTTACTTCTTATCACATAGATGTGAAAGTGGCAAAACCCCTAATGGGTTTGTTATTATAAAGGTATAGAAATATTTGTAGACAAAACAACAACTATCTTATGCAAAACAGTTTTAAGTGTCTATGCTAGAAGCATTCATGGTATATCTAATCAACAAAAAACTTATAGGCATGCCTTGCGAACATTGCGATGAATGGGTTAATTTTTGACATAAAAAATGGGTTATATATATATATATATAATTCTCCTTGTACAACTTTTCATGTGGAGGTAAGGATATAGAGAAATTGTCAAAAAAATGTTAAAAGATATAATGCCTTTTTTATTAGAAAATCTAGAAAATATCATCATTAAAATAGAAAACATTGTGATGGGATTAACTAGAGTAGTACAAAGAATATTGAAAACACTATGACAAAAATAAAACGAAATGAGTAGGAAGAACATCATATTGATGGGAATATGGTTTAAAATTGATGTTAGAAAGGGGGAAATTGTTAAAGATATAGAACGCTCTTAATAAAAACATAGAAAGAAAATAAAACATTAAAATATATAGTATGCCTTGTTAACACAAAATCTATTACCCAAAAATGTGAAGTCCAAGCTCTTAAGTGAAGACTTGTATAGCTAATAGGTTGGTTATTGTTAACGTTATTGCAAAATCTGGCACCTTATTGCAAAGCGTCACTAAGTAGTCTAGCTTGAGAGAAAAAAGGGGATTAGTCACCATTGTTTTTATTTAATTTTTGTAAATAAGCATTCCATTGGTAGACTAGAGGTCAAAGTAAATTATAGCCCCTTCATCTCATTACCTTGCACTAGAAACCAGACCAACGAAGGAAGGATATTTTTTTCAAGCCAAAATAAACCACATAACAAAAAATACAAGCTACAAAAGTATATCTAGATAAGTTGGATTGTAAAACCAAGAAAAACTTGGTTGAATGATAAACATCTAGAACACCCCGAGGGAGACAAACATTAGTGCAAAAAGAGACTAATGAGAACAAAGCCCAAGCAATGTAGCTAGAGACAATCTTAAAAATATAAATATTACAGGGATTTTCATAAAAAAAGACCACTGCCAGCGTTGACCCAATGAAAGACCTTTCCAAAAAAATTTCAACAGAAATATATGACACAAATAAAATCTTGTAAAAACAAGAGAATGGCCTGATCATGGTGTCTGGAGAAGGAAATTCTCACTAATTGTCGAGGGATGCTACTACATGAACAAGAGACACACCTTCAAATCGATCCAATGGAACTCCTTGCACTCCATATAGAGAAGGGTAGGACCAATTCACAACATCAAAGTTGAAATGTCTTTGGA
>APFE030940817.1:24623-64506 GCA_000404065.3 Pinus taeda
TTGTTGATTCAGTTTGGTGGGAGTCATTTTTCAATAATCAAAGTGATATTATTTCAACAACAACAAATGAAGATATACCTTTGGAAAAATCCATTTATTTGGCCACAAAATGTGTCGAATGAACATGAGGAAATAAACATTGTTGAATAGAAACAATCTCAAGGTATTATTAATTCTTCATAGGAAGAGGAAAGAGAGATGTATATTGGTTCTAGAAGATCTCATGCACAACGTGAAGCCATGGAAGACCTTTACAGGGGTTAAGTACAAGATAATAAGGAGGGTTGCATGATTGTAGTGCTAGCAGATGGAGATCCCAATGGCTATCAATTATGGGTTGCTAAAGTTATAAAGGTCTTTACAAAAAATGAGGATGTTACAGGTGTTGAAGTACATTGGTATGCCACAAATACACACCCATTCAATGGTGTGTATAAGCCAAAAATGGTAGTTGACAAAAAATATGGCGGAAAGAGAAAAAGAAAGGGTAAAAATATAAATCGCTGCCGCACAGACATATTAAAATTATAGGATGTTGACATACTTGTTTATGACTTCAATTTAACAAAGAGAGGAACTCTTCACTTCAAGACGATAGAGATTCTGAAAAGGTTGTTACTAGAAGGAACAATGTTGAGATGGGAGTCTGCAGAAACCAGTTGTAGATCTAGAAGAATTTTGAAACCTGAAATGGTGGGCATGGATGTGGACTCAGATGGGGCACTAGTTGATGAAATAGAAGAATATGGAACATCTTCGTCAACATCTAGTCACTCATCTGAAGATGTGAATTCTGATGGTGTGCAAGAAAATATGAGTGATTTTGAATAATTATTTAAGACAGTTTCTATAACTGATGTTTGCATCGTATCTTGAAATAAATTTTTTTATTTCCATATGGTGTTAAATGAGAAGTTATGAGTCATTTTTATGTTGTTGGATTATATGTCTTAATTATGATAATTTTTATTGTTTAGAATATCGACAATGCAACATTAAATTAGAGATATAATGTATGTTTCATTCAATATACAAATAATGACATTTGAATTCAATTAGTCATGTAATTTGTTCATATTGTCATAGTTTTTTAATTTTATGGTTGAAAAAATTCCATTTTCTTTTGTATCTAGCATGTTATGGTTGAAAACATGTTGAATTTATACTTAGGAAAGAAAAATGTTATTCTACCAAAAACATTAGTGTGTTTTTTCCTCATAAACAACTTTTTTCGGCACATAAAAATTCGACTTTACTAACATTTTTTAAAAATGTTGAAAATTGACCCTAAAAAAAATCATTGTTCCAATATCATCACTTTTTCATTTTCAAGGTTTTTTTTGCACGAAAATTTCATTTTTCACTGCCATTTTTAAAACATTTTCAAAATTGACCCTAAAAAAGAAACCATCGTTCCAATATACACACTTTTCATTTTTAGCATTGTTTTTTATGTTTTTTCAGGGTTTTTTAGTTTTGAGTTTATAGTTCCCGTTTCAAAGTTTACATTGTTTAGTCACGTTGTCAACCCAACTCTTGTTGTATAAGCAATGAGCGGATTTATGGGTGAGGCACATAGACTAGGAAATGATTCTTCAGCAAGTAGGGTCTGAAGTGTTTCACCACCTTGTATATTATGTATTCTTATTTATCAATGGCGGGGTAGTTGACTTCAGTTCCTTGCATGCTTTCTCTCATGAAGGGGATGGGAAATTCATTGTTCATCTCATCCTTCTGAGTGAGTACTGCAAGAAGCGAGTTGCCAGAGGTGAAGGTGTATAGCAAGAAATATTTGTTGAAATCCAAGATGTAAAGTGCGGGAACTACTGCTATAGCCTAATACCAGTGAATGTGTTATTTTCCCTCTTACCCCAGCTATAGATTGCATCCTTCTTGATCATGTCTTGCATTGGTTTTACTACCTACGCATAGTTTGAGATGAACTTTCGAAGGAAGTTTATCTTTCCTAAGAAGGACTGCATTGATTTCTTATTGGATGGGTAAGGGATCTATGTAAAGGTTTGGACTCGGTCTGGATCAAACTTGATCCCACTTCTGGCAATGATGTGCCTAAGGAGATTCCCCTCAGACACTACAAATATGCTCTTTTTGGGATTAAAGGAAATCCCGTATTTCCGACATTGCTCGAATATCTTCTCAGATGGCGTATGTGGTCTCACCATTTTCTGGAAAACACAGTCACATCATCAAGGTACACCACTACGCTCTGTCTGTTGAGTCCATGGAAGTCAGTGTCCATGGCGCGTTGAAAGGTTGTGCCTTCTTTCACGATCCCAAATGGCATTCATCTATAAGCAAACGTACCCCACTTGGTACGAAAGTTAATTTGAGACGATTAGGTTCCGTTACCAGAACCTCGTTATATCCTAAAAACCCGTCAAGTAAGGAAAACATATATGCCCCATGTACTATCTGTAAAATATGCTCCATAGAAGGCGTAGGGTAATTGTCTTTTTCTGAGGCGCAATTCAAGTTTCGAAAATCAACGCACAAATGGATCTCCCTAGACTTCTTATGTACAAGAACGAGGTTGGAAACCCATGTGGAATGATGAACTCTGTATATGATCCTTGCATGCAATAGCTTGGTCATCTCTCTTTGTATGAGGGGTTCAAGTGATGGAATTACTTTCCTCAACTTTTGCTGAAATGGCTTGACCCCTTCTTTGATTGGAATCACATGTTGGATTATTCATATGTCGTAAGTTTTTAGATCATCATATGTCCACGTGAACACATCCGGGTACTGTTTGAACAAACGGACAAAGGCTTGGCACTCATGTTGTGTGTAGCATGTACCGAGATTGACGAACTTCAGATCTTGTTTTGTTCCCAAGTTTATCTTTTCATGCATCATGGTGGAGCTATGGGTTTTATTGTTCCTTGGCCCCTAAAAGTGGTTCTGCAAGTCATAGATATTTTCTAGAGATACCACACCCTTAGGGATGAGGTTGTCTTTCTTTTCATCACCCCCAGCTTGCAGAGACTACTCGTGCTCGTCTTCGTGAATCAATGTGTCTTTAAATACATCAAAATTGGCCATGAAGTGCAGTATCTGTTGATCATCGTAAAAAAACACGTAGATTAGTTATGTTATCAGGGATAGAAGGCTTGTACAAAATTTCAACAATAAATCTATCCCTAAGTGGTGACATCCTAGAAGTTACGTTTGTTAAAGCATTGGCAACTGCATTATGCATTCTTGGAATAGAAGTGATCTTGAATGCTTGGAAGTTAGATATTATTTGTCATACCTCTTGCTGGTAAATTTTGAGATGAGGTGATAAACAATGTATGATGTTGCGTCCCTTCCGTACCACCATTTCCAAATCACCGACCACTTTCAGCGCAACAACGTTGAGGCTGATGTCCTTTTTCAAGCCCAACACTAGTGCTTCATATTCAAAAATGTTGTTTATGCACTCTAACTCCAAGTGACTCGAGATCAAATGTTTCCTATGCTTTGGGTCAATCAAGACACACCTGGATCCAGAGCCATCTTGTGTCTTTGATTCGTCGAAGTACATGGTCCATAACTCATCTGTACATGGATAGTTCGACGTGCTTGTACTACTGTTATTGCTATTGCTATTACTACTAGTGTTACAATGTGTTGTACAAGTTTCATTTCCATCAGTTGGACAAGGAAGGAGACCCAACTGCATGTCTGGTGCGGTTGGAGTTGGCTGTGCGAGATAACACCCCAGTGTTGATTCCAAGAGGCAGTTGCCGAACATGAGCTCTGAGAAAGACAACGATTCGTTCCCACCATTGATGTGAGCGATATTGTGTCTCATGTATCTCTCAGATAACACTTAGATTTGATTTATTTTTCCTTGATACAAAAGCCACAAGTGTGACAAGTCTGTAGAAAAGTACCCATTTAGCTTGCTGGACTAGTCTTTGCTGAGCAAATAGTCATATGCTTTAGGTATGTCCACAACAAAAATGTTGATACACTGGTGAACTCGGTCATGATGAGATAGTTGGATGATCACATCCCAAAGTTCACCAATGGTTGGTACGCATGTCCGATCAAGTTGTATCATCTGCACAAATGTCTTTCTCCACTTCGAATTGATCTACTTGGTGATGGAGAGTGGCATGACATTGGTTGATGTGCTAGAATCAACCAAACAGTTGTGAACATTGCAGTTAAAGATTTCGAATGAAAGTAAGAATGGAGGGAAAACAAAGTTTGACTCTTCCATCCTGAGTGTGTTAAGAATAGTTGTGAGTGAACCAGGAGATGTGCTTTCTCCCTTACTACTAGAGGTTTTGTTGTCTGCAGATATTTTTCCCCAGTGTGCGTAGAAGAATATCTCGCTAACTTTGAATCTTAGCTAACTTGAAAAAAGATATGTTTGCGCAAGTTTTCTTCATGTCTTCCACAATAATGTTGTAGTCGATATCGGGTAGACTCACAGAGATGTATGGGGTCAGACTTGTGTTCGTATTGTCCGACAGAGTGTTCTACAGTTTACTGCTCATGGACGTACCTTGTCCACTGCTACGTTCCCTGGCTTGGTTTGTGTTTTCTGCTTTTAGATGGCTGGTGGATCAACCTTCCTCAATAGTTCAAGATTTTCTTGCTTTTCCCCCAATGTAGGGGAGGCCCTTGACTTTTGTGTTTGTATTGACCATTTTGCTTTTGGGGCTACTTCTTGGTGTTCGTTGTCTATATTGCTTGTGAGCACTGATACATATTGATCACCTGCCCAGTGCTGGGTGCCTCATCAGGTGTAGCATCTTCATCATCATCCGTGTCTCTCCATTGGAACTGCATACTGCTTACCACATTTAATGCATGGTTTCATACTGAGTCCACCACCCATTTCCGTTCCAAACAAGATCTTTCCGGGTGATCGTCTTCATGGAATGAGCAAAAATAATTGTTCACGCACTATTATATCTGGAACACTGAGTTGGAGCTCTATGCAGTTTTAGTGAGGAAGCGGTTGCTGCCTGATGACATGCTTCCATTTTGTTGTCTAGGAGGCCAGCTACTCATAGATGTATCGATCATTCGTTGCTTCAGCTCAAACACTTATGTTGTCAAGTTCTTGACAAGACAAGTAAGGGTTTCAATGTCACTTGCTTTCTTGTCTTTACCCTTGCTCGTCGCAGCCTGGGGCTTCCTACTCGTAGTTATGGAGTCTTTCATTGGTTTGTCATCCTTGATGACTCCAATCATGCACAGGTCTTTCTCCATAGCGACTTCCTCCTCGTAGTTTTCTAATAACGTTGGTTTCATAGCTCGCTTTATGAACTGCGCAATGCTGGTTGGCAGTGCATATGTATAGTAGTGGACAGTGATGGAGTCATGAGGTTTCATGTCTACTGCAAACTTATTCAATATGCATAGAAACCTCTTATTGAAATATTTTACCTTTTCTTTCGCCTCCATCTTCAGACTGCCCAACCCTTTGAGCAACATGGTCAGGGTCTTGTCATCAATCATTTTTTTGAAAAACATTTGCCTGAACATACCCCAGTTATGGATGAAGTTGGCAGGAAGGATGTGATACCATACCGCTGCGCGGCCATCCAAGGTACACGGAAGCAATATGCATGCAACGTCTTCCTACCGTACCTCGAGTGTCTGCAGCTGTAGGTAGAAGTTTTCCAAGTGATCTTCTACCTGCACTGTTCTCTTAGGGTTATACTTTTTGAGCATTCTATCCAAACACTTTGGCATCCTGTGCAAAGCACCTGGGAGAGCCAATGGTCCCTAGGTCATCCATTCCAAGTTTTGGTTAGCCATGTCTTCTTTTTCTTTGTCCTCCTCCTCTTCTTCAGAATCTTACAATTCTGACTTTGAGTCTGTTGGTTCATCTCTGCCTCCACCTCCTTCGCTACCTTCTCCTCTGCCTCCTATAATGGAATCTGAGCCCAATATCACGAGGGTCTCTCGTTCTCCCTGTTGGAAGACTATAGGTTCCTCTCTGTTCTCAATAGCTTCTGACAGACCTTCGAGTGTGGAAAGAATTGCTTCTTCCATCGATGATACAACAAATCCTATGGGAGTGGTCTTTGGATTCCTTGATGCATATGGAATACCTTGTATTCCTGGGATTAGTCTGATTGCTTTGTAAACTGGCAAGTCATAGGACAGACAGGGCGAAGGTGATGATACACAATTTCATGTTCACATCTGGGAGATGAGGAGTAACCAACTTTAGAGTTACATGTAGGTGAGAGGGAGTGCGAGTTATTGCCTTGACTAGATGATTGATGAGTGGGGGTGAGAGGACATTCAACCATAAACAATTGGCAGCCCTCCTTCTAGCACCAGAAATGTTGACGGTGCTGGACCCACCAACTTTCAGGGAATCTCCCCGGTATGAAGTCCCAAATAGACGTCACACCATTTGGTTGAGGAGTCCCAGACAGTATGATGGATCAGTTTCCATTATCTTAAAGGTTTGCCTTAGCTCTTGCTTGTCAGAACATGAGAGTGGTTTGCTTTGTCTTCGAATAATGAGGTTCATGTGCTTGGTGAGTACTTAGTGTTACTTGTGTCAAGGTTCTGTCACCACATAGGGAGAGGGTGGAAGTGAATCTCGAGTGGAAAGGGAAGAGTCCCAACTATGTTAGAGACACAAAACACAACAGGACATGCACAATTTCTAGCAGAGTAGTCCACATGGATATGGCACTCAAAAACACACAATGAATGGATAGCATGTACAACACCCAACGGAATAGTCCACACGAGTGCAATGGTTGTTACAACAAGTTTATGAGAACGGTTTTGTTGAGTGTCCAATGGAATAGTTCACACGAACAAGACAATGTTAACAATTTATATAACACATTTTTGAAATCATATGTATTAGAACAACTGAAATAGTTCAACTATCTTAATACAGGTTAAAGCAACATGCATTACAAGTGTCCAAAGGATAGCCTTACAAAAAAATACAATACATGTGTAAAAACGTGTTGGTCTATTATCAGGATTCTGAATTAAGCGAAAGTTCCAAGACACATCGGTACACCATTACGTCACTAACCTCGATAGCGGGGCGTTGGAGCCACTACTCACTCCTGAGTCAAAGAAAAGACTACAGACTCTCAAGGCTATGTGGGAGGAGCCAAGGTGAAAAGTCTTTTGCATGTACAAATAAGGGGTATATATAGCCAAGAGTGAAACTGACCTTGTGACTGTTTGACTTCCCTCATGACTATTTGACTTACATGACTCTTCAACTTTAGATGTGGGTCTCTTGGACTTCCACGTTACATTATATTGATTACAATAGTATGGCCCATAGTAGTGATGTGGTCGAGATGACTCATGATATGACTTGACACGACATAGATGGTATGTTCACGTTGGTGGTGGTGTCCATGTCGAGCCGCAGTGCTGCTGAGTGATGAATGTGCTCTTCATGTATCATAGCTTCACCTCTACATGGCAAGGTGTGCGGAGTCTTTGATGGTCTTGATGTTCACTTGATGTTGCACATGCATGTCTCTACTTCACTTGTACTTGGAATGCTCCATGTGTTCATCCGTTCGTGAACAAGTCTCCTAGCATGCGCTCCTTGTTCATCCCTTCCGTTATCGTGCCATATCTCATCCATGTACCAATATCCACAATCATTCATGACGAGATGACATCAAATTGAGAAATATCCTAGTCTACCATGATGCATTGTCTTTTGCTTTCGGGTGCAGGTGACCTAGAGAGAGGACAAGGCTTTGAAACTGCGTAGAGCACATTTCAGGCCGGGATGCGAGCTCCGTCCACTGTCAAGGAAAATTGTGCAGGGGTCACTAGCAGTTTGAGATGGACAGTCCAGATCAACAATGACTATCTGTGGGATTTGGCTTGGCTGAAGGGAAGATCTGTGCAATTTTTTCAGGGAGGCAGTGCAGGCAGGAGGGAGGACAATGGCAGTGAAAGTTGAGCAGATTCTCTAGGGAGGCTAGCAATGGGCTGCAGGAGCTTGCTGGACAAAACTGCGTAGAGCTGGGAGGCTGGCCTGCAGGACATACCTATGCAGTTTTTGACCTAAGAGAGATGCTGGGCAGTTGGGAGGAAGCACATGAAAACTGCCTAGTTTTTAGGAGGAGTAGCATACCGACTGACAGAATGACTGGATGATAGAATTGCACAAACTTCGAGGAAAGGGCAGTAACGGGAAGCAGGTGTCTATCCAACATGTCTGCATAATTTCTTCAGTCAGCAGAGACGTGCATGCTTGGTAGCTTCTACGCAATTTTTTGAATGAGTGATGCCCGGGGTCACTATCCAGTCAAACTCTCCGTTTGATGAGTTGGAGGATTGATGGCTTTGCTTGCGGGCATCACGGATTGAAATGACTTGCTGAGAAACTTTTATGTTGTTCTAGGTCACAATGAGTTAAGTTGACTCCAAGATTGCGCAGTCCAGACTATCTGGGAGGCAGCCTCAACCTCTGCGCAATTTGGGGTGGCAGTACATGATCACTGAGAGCTGAGACTATGCAGTGTAGCTAAGGGAAGGCCAAGCTGTTGGAGGGTGGTCTCGTCGACAGAGTTTGAGCAAAATGACTAAGTGTGTGAATGAGTGACTTCGTACATGCATGACCTTGCGAACACAAACTCAACATGACTTGACGACAAGACACCTTGAACCATCAAGGAAACATACTCTGTCTGACTAACCCACGGGTTCGCGTGACAAGCGTGACACTTGTGATAGATCGTTGAATGGCCACGATGACACTTGCACAACATTGCATACAACTTCGTGTGTGAGTGTGATAGATGCTTACATATCAAATACAACTTCTACACATGAAGAGGGACTTTGTGCATAACCAAAACATGATTGTAAGCATGACATTGTGACCAACATGCTAAAAGATATCTGATGAATGGTCAAGCAAGGAGGGTGCAAAAGCTCAACACGAGATCATGTGGACAGAAGCACCATGGATAGCCTGTTGTATCTAGGAAGTAATATTTTGTCCCGCCTCCAACTCCTCTATGTCCAAAAATACTCGCAAGATTTGGTCAATAAGATGTTGGTACAGATAGCTAGCAAAGGTCTTTTTAACATAGTGGAATCTATGATTAATAAAAACATCCCAAGGAGGAGAGTAAGAAGTCGAGGAAGAAGATGAGACCATGGAGGAGGAAACAGCAGAAGCCTGCAGGCATAGAGTTAGGCTCGCCATTGATACTGAAATTTGGAAATGTGTGGCCTAATAAACTCAATAACAACACAATGAAACTTTAAGGGAAAGGCAAATTTTATGTATAAATTCTTGTGAGCATGCATATGCCATTTGCGAGGCATTCAGAAATGATGTGATGCGGGTGCTTTGGATTCCAAAGACACGTGACCAAGACGAGCCTGCAAAAGAGTCCTCGTTTCCAAATTGCATGGAATACTTATTGAATACTTCCCAACACGCATCAATGGTTTTTTTTTTTTGTAATGTCCCACCAACATGTGAAAAGGTGCCACTTGCTCAAATATCATCCACTGCTTTTACTTTGTGGTCCACATTGCATATAATCTTTGTTGAATAATTCCCAACATGCAACAATGTTTTTTTTTTGTTAATGGCTCACCGACGAGTGAAGAGGTACCACTTTCTCAAATATCATCCACTGCTTTTACTTTGTGGTCCACATTGCATAGAATCTTGGTTGAATACTTCTCAACACGCAGTAATGGCTTTTTTTTATTATTGTATACAATGGCTCACCAACACGTGAAGAGGTACCACTTTCTCAAATATCATTCATTTCTTTTACTTTATGGTCGACCAAGATGTGAAGGGAGGAGACTTTGAAGGGAGGGGACTCTCCACTGTTATGGATTTTGACAAACATTTGTCATTTGTATTTGAAAAGTATATTAAATTAGAAATTGTCTTTAAAGGTGCAAAGATACAATAAAGTAATTGAAGATTTGGGAAGGTCATCTCCCCATGAACATAAATTATTGTTGAATACATATGCATAAGGTCTGCCAAAATTTCCAATAAGATTTTCATGAGCTCACTAACAAAAGAGCATGATAAGGATCATGTTTCCATAGCAAAGATCCTTGCCTTATGATGATTAATTGAAGTCGATTTAGCAAAAAGAGTTGGGTAAGATCAAAAACTTGTGTCTAGAGCAAAGCTTATGGTCTTGCTTTTTGTAATTTAGGGTGGTTAAGCGAAAGGAGGAGAAAACAATGGTTAGCATCACAAGGCCCCAAGATTTCTTTGAGCTTGACATAGGAAGTGTTTGTGAAGAAAACCATTGATGTCCAAAGTAAAGTTAGTAGTCCTGGTTTTTGTAATCTAAGGCTAGTAAATGAGGGTTCGAGTTGAAAGGCCACAAGATTTTCAAGAACTCCGCAACGAAATATATTTAAAAAAATAATTTGTACCCAAAGTAGAGCTCCTCGTCTTCAGTGATGTATTTCAAGTCAGTTAAGGGAGAAGAGCAACAGACAAGGCTTCAAGTTGCAGGATTTCCACTATTTTGAGTGTCACATCGAGAACCTTAAGATCAACGTTGATCTTGGTTTGCAGGCATTTGAAGCCCCAACAAAACCAGAGGGATCCCATTAACAATGAGATTATGATCCTTGTCTAGGGATTTGGGTCTAGTAACAGAAATATGAGAAGTCGAGTATCAAAAGAAAACCAGGGCAGGCACAATTCAAAGTGCCATGTGTAAAAAAAGGGTTTGACGGAGGAAGACAAAAATGGATGCATCCTATTGGCTGGGATGAATAATGTCTACCCAAAGAAACCCTAGAGAGAAACCTTCGACGATAATCACGATATAGAACAATCAAATATTGATACGATAATTCCACTTTGATTTTTATTCTTTGTCTAAATACATTCTTCATAGTTCAATCTTATTTTCATTCAATATACAAACACAAACCAAGACAAAGGCATCTATCAAGAGTACATCTCTTTTTCCTTACAAAGCACCAATGAGATATTTCATGTGGCTCAATTTGGTTTATATATGACGCGAGTGCATGTAAAATTCTCATTTCAAGTGGACAATTATTTATCTTATTCAATAATGTTATTGCATAAAAAAATTATATCAAAAAAAACTAAACCAACAATCTTAAATATTATAAACTTTTATATTTTGAAATAATAATATTAATAATAATATTATTGTAATTTATTAAAAGAAAATGTAAAACTATTCATCACAATAGATAATACACATACATTATATTATAATTATGCATTAAATCTCCCATTAAATTCCAAAGTCAAAGACATTGTAGAAAAAAACTGACACAATAAAAACATATAGCCTTTATCTATACAACAAACAACATTGTTATAACTTCTATTAAATTTGTTTGATCATATACAACCCTACATTTCATACATTCAATTATAGTTTGTAATTCTCATCTTTCATAATATATTTGACTATACTATCAAAAACTGATCATTCTATTCAATTCAAAGTGCTTATACAAACTCACCTCAAGTCACCTCCAACTTCTAGCTTCCCATAATTGACAATTCACTTTCCTTTTCACATTGGTGAAATTTTATTACAATTATTGGCTATCCATTTAGTTTTACAAATGAGTTCCAATACAAGGGAAATACCCAAATGAAACTAACATGTACATAAGAATGAGACATGTTACTCTAAGACATATAACTATTACAGTTCCTCAAATGAAACTCACACGTAAATAGGAATGACAAATGTTGATCTAAGATAAGAATAAAAAACCAACTTTTCAAGTACAAGAATGAAAGCATATGTACACGGTTCTCATCCTGCAGGAGATACATCGAGCATGGATGAAAAAGATTTAAGAGGTGGCATAAAGAAATTAAATTCCTCTAAAATATCAACTATTAAATAGCTAGCAATTGCCCCAAAAGGTGCAACTAGATGTAATTAAATTGTAAAATAAGTTGTAATTAAATTTATTAAGTTATTTGTATTTATTAATGATGATTTAGTTATATAGTTGATCTTCAACCTTAAAAAGTAAATTCCTCTCAACCCTATTGCCACAGTGGTCCTTACATCCATCAATGTCTTGAGTCTCTTGGTTCCTATCAAGTTAAAGCTAAGTATATTCTTTTGATCATATCAAGTTAAAATTTTCATCATAAAATAAGAAGTTGATGGTATTAATGAGATATGCCACTAGAAGTAATCAACCATACATCGCTACCAAGGATATCCTCTTAACATCATTTCAATAACCACCACACCTAGAGGTGATTTAAAATGCATGACAACAATACCTAAATATAAAAATAAGGATCAAGTGTTATCTTTGTGACCATGCTATAGAGTCATCTTGCCAACGCTACCTCAATGTCAAACATTGGCCTCTAATAGCTGGATATAAAGCCATTATGTTATCTTCAAGGAATCTTTCAATGTTTAGCTAAAACCCTAGTACCAACTAATATATTCACAAAGTATGTGAATAATGGATGAAGACCTATTGATAACTTGAATGTTATAGCAAGGAAGAAACCATCATTAGTGCACTTGTAAATTCTTTGTTGTGTTTTCTTGAACAATTGGAATTCCTCCAAACATTCTTCTGTTAAAAATAATTTAATTATTATTGATTATACTCCAACAGTCCCACTGAACCATTATAAATGATTAAATTATTGAAACATTTATATGACTTCTATGTGCCTTGAATTTCTCATAGAGAAGGGATTTTTGTTAGTAGATCTTGTTATTACTCCAAAATTTCCAAGGGTTGTTTAATGTGTTAAAAATAAATATAAGAGTTAACTACAAACCTACTTTGGAGCTTAGGATCTAGCCTTCCTAAACCCGGAGAGGGTTATCTCTGTATTATTTAACTTTGTTTACTTAAAGGATTTTAGGCTAGTTATGTATGCTTGTTTTTGGGTTGGTTTAGGTTGAGTTGGTGGAATTATTGACTTAGATGAATAGGTGCTTTTCCATTTTCCATTGGGCTATGGAGTCAATATGAATTTGAAAACAGAACAACAAAAAACCATAAAGAAAATGTTATAGGGAAAGATAGGTGAGCAATATCAGATCTCAAGGCTGGATGGTGAATTGATTTTTTAGTCGGGATCAAGGAGAAATTAAGAATTCCTCAAACAAGATACTGAAGAAGGATGAAAAGATCAATCAGGATCAGAGGGAAATTAAGAATTCTCTAAACCAGATATAAGAAGAAAACATAGAAATGTATAACAATAAAAGAAGAGTGTAATATTTAAGCAAATTCTGTAGTAAAATTCCAGTTATAACATTTAGATTTTAGAACACATATGAGTTTATGGAATAATTTAGAAAAAGAACATGAACAAATGAAAGTTGCACTTCACTGAGATAGCTCAACAAATTAATCCTCTAAAGAAGTCCCTTTATAACTTAATATGTATATCAACTGGAAGTTGGTACAATAACCGTCAGGTAAAAGCTCAGTCAGCTACAAAAATATTCAGAAATCCATCCTTAATACTTCAAATGGAAGAAGTATTTATACAATACTTTTACAAAAATATCCTGTCAACTGACTAGGATTTATTTTAGGAAAATAAATATATTTATACAAAAATATAGTGACACCTGTTTAGCTGATTTAAATCTGTCGCTTTTTATTTTCTTGTTGTTACTAGATCAGATTCTCTTTCATGTTGTCTGCTCCTTTCACCTGCTTGTCATTCACCTGATTTTCTTTTTTCATCCTTTATAGTAAGTCACACCATTTTTCCCATGTTTCTTCATATGGGAGTTTGATTTTCATCATCCTTCGGTAAATCTCATCTACCTCTGTATGTTTGGCAAATGTAGGCTTGTTCACAAATAGGTGATTTACCTCATGCTGGAGGTAAAAGAAGTTTTCCAAAGTCTGGAGGAGCACTTTTCCTGTGGGCACACCTTTCATTGATGAATTGTTGGAAGTTTCTCTGGCTACTTCTCTCATCTTCTTATCATAGTCTTCATGTTTCATCAGTTTATCATTGATTACCAAAGGATTAGGTAGACCCTTCTGTCTCAATACATCAAACTTGTCAAAAAACCTATTTACTGCAAGTTTCATGTTTTGGCATTTCTCGTCAAGCTGTATCATCAGATTTCTCTTGGAAATAACTTTCTTCACTTCTAGAATGGTCTCTGTTCTATCAGTTATCCCAAGCTCCTCTAATTCATACTTGTTTTTAGAATTTATAAATTTGATTATTTTATAAGCTTCCTCTGGTTTCTCCCTAAGATCTTCTTTTAATTTTTGAATTGCCTCACTAGCTTCCTTCACTAAATCATTTTGTTCAAATATTAATTGTATATATGGCCAAATATCATTAACTGAGTTAATGATATTGGCCCATAAATGTTGCTTTGCTTGGGCCAAAGGCTCCTTTAGTGACAATTCTTTTTCTAGCTGGTGGATCCTATCATTCAATCTATTGGATTTTTGTTTCTCAGCTTGATGCATTACTTCTGCTAATTTCTTTTCATCTTCCAAGCTCTTCACTTGCTCCTTGAGCTTATTAATATGTGTTGTTTGAATGGACATATCCTCCATAGCTTGAATCAATTTGTTGGCCTCATCAGTGGGATGGGCAGTTGATTTTGCTGGTTTTGTTGCTGCTATAGATGATGTAGTTGTTGGAACTGTTGTTGATGTTGTAGCTCCTATGGGAAAAGTAGTAATGGGAACTTCTTCTCTGCTAGCCTATTCTCCTATACCACTTTATCCATTTCTCTTAGTTGAGTTGTCAACTGGATGATTAAGTTCATCATCTCATCCTTTTGATTAAATGTCTCCAAAACCTCCTTAGTTTGTGGATGTTCAGTAGTTGGTAGCTTTAGTTGTTCCTTGAGTGCAATTATGGTTGCATTTTTTCTTTTTAATGAGTTCTTCTGCTGCCTTGATATCAGTTGGATTATAGCAATTTCAATTACCAAATCTTCTAGTGACTTAATCCTATTGTCCTTTGCTTGTGATGAGGCCCATTCTAGCTTTAACTGTGACTGTACATTTTCAAGAGAATTCTTCAATTTCTAGATACTTAGAGCTTTTTGTGTCATGGTTTATCATTTCTCCTACCTATTTATGAAATTAAATTTGGGGAATTGGGTGCACATCCTGAGCATGAATTTCAAAGGCTGTTGTCTTGTAATCTTTTGAAGTTTTTGGGGCCTTTACCTCCGACTGTAAGAAGGTCATCTACATCTTCCTAGTTTTTAGGTCAAAAGCTGAAAGTAACCTACTCTGATCATTGGGAGTTTGCTTCCAAGATTGTGTAAATATTGCAGTTTTTAATGCCTCATTTTTTATTTTAATTTCTTTGTACCTTTCTATGATATCTTGCTCTTTGTTCACTATTTTTCTAGATGATGAAACCTCTGCATTATTCTGACTTTGCATGATCTGTGCACTAGAATATGAGGGTAGAGGTGTTCCTTCTATATGTGTTGTGGGTGCATCACCCCTGATGATAATCTCTATTTCTGCTTCAAGTGTCTTTTCATGCTCTATTACTGATTTTAGCTTGGTTTTCTTTTTGCTTACAAGCTTAAATTTAGTATTAGAGGTGGTTTCAGCTGAGTAGGATCCTTCTTCTCTAGCCCTTTTTGAACTTCTGTCCTGTGGGTCTAGAGTATGTAGGATGGAACTAGTATCAACCTACTTATCCATCTCCTAAAGAGTGCTTTCCAACCACTCTGACTGGTTGGAATACTTTTCAATTTATGGTTTTGACTCATGGATGAAGGGGGTCAATTTGAATTTGACTCTTAATTTACTTATGACACCTAAAGGATCATAATTCCATTTGAAACTGCTACTGAACTTGGACTCTTGTAAACATCTATCTGCTTCCTTTCCAACATTTCTATTGTTACATATAAAAGGCCCTATTTGGTTTTTAATCTTGAAATGGGTCTTCTTTTTGGCTGAAAGGAAATGGATTTCATCAGAATTCAAGATTTTTCTGATGTATTCCAAGGCAAATAGCCTCAGTGGGAGGTATTTGGGAAGCTTGTATGGAACTAGATGGCTTCCATACACTCTGATCTCTGTATGATTTTGGTATAAATACCAGTCTCCTATTTTACTTTGATCTGATAAGTGTAATACCTTCTTTATCTCTCCATTGATTATGGGTTGAATGCTACTACTTAGCATATTAACAACTAGATAAATAAATAAATCAATGAAGTCTTTGTAATTGAATTCTGTGGAATCCTTTCTGATCAAGGATGTCCAAAAGACAACAGATTCAGGATTACCCTTTGTGTCCAGTTTTTGGAGGCTGACTGCCAACCTTTCTGATTGAAAATATAAAAACATGTGGAACAAAACTGAAGAGTATTTGAAAGCTCCTTCTTCTGGCAGCTTGAATAGCTGATCATGCATTGTGTCTGCTAGGAATTGGGCAAAGTTTAAGGTTATAACAGGAGGCTGGTCTGGGCTAAAGATAGAGAAGAAACCCAAGATGGATTCATCTACATGTTCATCAGTAAAGTATACTAATATACAAGAAACATGGTCACAATTTGCCTGGTTTGTTCTGGGAAGATGGCAATAGAGTATGGTGGGTTCTTTTTATGAACTTGAGCTGTTTCAGGGAGGAAGGTTTGGAAGATTTGAGACCTCTTAGGAAAGTATAACTTTATGTAAGGCTCAGTAAGGGTTTCAATGGAGAACGACACTCCCTATAGTTGTGGTTGAATTTGTAGCATTTGATTGATGGATTGAGCAGTGACAGTAAATAGGATTTCTTGGGCTGGGGTGACTATGGCTCTTTGGAAAATAACTGTTTTGGCATAGTCTGATGATTTCATGGAACAGGTAGGTTTGTGGGAATATGTATCTAGGTAAGTTTGACTCCCACAGATGGATATCATTAGCTTGGTCAGTGTATTTGTCATGGCTCCAGTAGTGGAGCTCCAAAAGGTTAGAATCTGTCATTGTATCAATAATGTTATAGTCTTTATCGGCTAAGGGTAGGTGTTCGACATCTGCTATTGGGGGTTGAAGAGGGCTTACAATTAGAATGCTTTGAGAAGCCATTAATTAGGTTCAATTTATCAATTTTTGAGTTCAATTAACGGAGTAGAGTACTAGAATTACTTGGAAAACAACGAATTTCAGTTGCAGAGGGGTCCAGGTGACATCATGGGCTCTGTTTTGGGTTGGTGATAGCTTTTGGTCTTTTCTCACAATTTCAAGAAAAATGGTGAAATAACAAATTCTCGGGGTTTTTGTTATTTCACTTTCTTTGAGAATTGGCGGGTTTTTTCATAGCGCGACAGTTAATTACATAGCATGGTGGTTTATCGCATAGTGCTTGGAGGTAGTTTGGCGGTTTATTGCATTGCCAAAAGGTGGTATGGAGGTTTGGGGCTAGGGGATTCGATACAATGTGGTGGCGTCGCGTGGCAGTGGAGGGGATGAGTGAAACCACCCATTTTGTAACCTTTCTTCTGTTTTAAAGGTCATACACTGGGGGTACGAAAGTGCTTATTGGGCGTTAGGTCTGACAAATAGCTATCGGACTGATAGAAGAGTTAGGGGGTTATTATAGGTGGGACCTGGGGATATTTTATGCAGAGGGGTATGATAGGTTTAATAATATATGTTAGGGTCGGGGAGTTATGAAGTGGGGGTTAAATTTAATTAAAAGAAGTCTTTTAATTAAACTCTATCAAGCAGAGTAAGTAAAGGGGAAAAGGATTTTCAAGGGAACAAGGGTTTTTAGGAGTGGAAAAATACTAGGGAATGAAAAGTAATGTAGGGGTAATGAAGGGAATATGTAAATAAGGGGTAAGTTATGAAATAAATAACTTAGGGAATAAGTGTGAAGGGAAAAAATGAATGGGGGGGAATTAATAAAATAGACATGTAAGGGGTTTAGTGAATGAGGGGAAATTAGTGAATGAGCTTTAATATTAAGGACTAAGATTATATAGAACTTTAGGGTAAATACCCAAAGTAATATATAAATTTCGTGAATGTCCTCCTTCTTTGAAATATAGGATTAAGCATGTTGAAGGTGCATTTGAGTTAGTAACATTATGCATTCCAAAACCTATTTTACCTACCATTTATTTACCCTAACATTTTTTATCTCCTTTATTGGGTACATTTGAGCTTGCTGACTCTTTTTATTTTCTTTTACTAAGAAAACTAACTTATTTATAACCTTATATCCTCCAATGGCTCAGATTAAACTTATGAGCTCGTTTTATTCTCTACCTAACTAATGATCTGCCAAGATTAAATGGTTTGGTCAGATCTTTATTCACTAACTATCATGACATAAAATTGAAAGCATGAGTAATCAAGATTCAACTGTGTGATCATCATGAATTGTGGCATTTTGGACAAGCTCCACACAATTTTATTTGCAACAAGTAAACTAAGAGTAGTGGCATTTGAATGTGCAACACTTTCAGAATTTATTTTTGTTTCTTTTTATGGGGTTCATATTTCATATCTTTTTGATCTTATTTCTTTTGGCCCTTTGATTAATTTTTTTATTATTTTTAGGACATACCCTCTTTTCATTTTTAATATGGAAAACATTTACAAAAAGCAAATGTATGTACGATATTACAAGACTTAACATAGTCAATTCAAAATTATGATCCCTATTATTATAGGAACCTAACAAATCTACTACTGATTTTTTGTGTTTTGTGTTATGAAAAGGCCAATTAATGCTGATATGGAGGCAGTCTAAATTAATTCTATTAACATGGAATCTAGATACCATCATATACTTGTGAATATTTTCCATTTGATAAATGTGAATATTGATCTGAACTTAAAAAGGAATGCAATAAATTATAAATATAATCATAAACACAGAGATGCAACAGAGAAACACTTCATTTCATTAATAGAAAAATATTGAACTATGCTTACAAATAGAATGGAAATAAGATAGCTCGGGAGATGGTAGCTTATCTCTGAGAAGAGATGTGGTGGCTACATCCCTCTGAAATATGTTACAATGAGGCTCAAGGGCCTATTTATTATTGGAAAACATGAGAAAAACCTAAACAACCAAAACCCTAACCCCAGGAAATGTAACACCAAGAGTTTGTGGGTCCTGTTGGGGTTAGTTGGGCATCCAATTTCCCGAGGTCATAACTTGGTCATATAATCTCCATTTGGCACGTCGATGCCTTATTGGAAATGTTTCTCCGAGTACTATAGATTTTCCGCAACCTCAGACCCAAAAAAACTCCATTTAGGGGGTCAAAACTGCTTCAGAAGTTGAGCACCTAAAAAACTTCTAAAAATAGTAAATGTTGAAATGAACAAAGAAACATATGAAACTGACTAGGGGGTCTAGGTGGAATAGGCGGGTGGCCACCAATATCCACTTGGATCATTCCTCTCCCCTTAGGAAGCAATGGTCCCCATTGCATGCAGAGCCTCCATGCGGTGAGGAAATTTCTGTTGAACCTGGTCCCTGGAGAATGAAGTATTGCCTTGGTGAAGGAGTTGGCCTACTTTGAAAACTTGGTATAGTTGTTTCCTCTATTAGCGAGTGTTCTTGATCTTTGTTTCCATGATCTAATTAGTTGTGGCTTGTTCCATGCAGTTCGATTTGAGCTCTGTTGGTGTGAGTTTTTCTGGAATGTTAGATGTGTCCAACAATGGTGGAAAGTATGACCGAAGGTGGTCTACATTGAACATTGGGTGCATACCAAGGAGAAATGGGATGTTGAGCTCGAAGGCATTGTCACCGATGACCTTAGTTATGGTGTATATCCATATCGGAGTAGGCAAACCTTGCGCTGGGGTCCAACAAGGCGCTCCTTCTAAAAATGTAGCCAAACTTTGTCACCCACCTAGAACTTGTGCGAAACTCGATGTTGATCATGGCGTTTCTTGTACTTATAATTGGATTTGTCTAATATATCATGGACCTATTGGTGGATGTGTTGAATGGCTCAATGAAGTTTTTATCCCTTTCAACTTCGGACTAAACAAGAGGTGAGTCTAACAGAGTGGTTGTAAATGGTATGGCCACATAAATGGGGCATAATGGCTGAAACACAGGCCCTACCTAAAAAGGGTTGTGGCTTGTTGAGCCATGGAGATCTCTATTGTAGCTGTGTTGGGCATAAGGGAGACTTTCATCCCACGTGTGTGGATGCTTCGAGCTGTACATGTGCATAATGTTTACGATCATCCTGGTGACAACCTTTGTTTGGCCATCAATTTGGGGATGGAAAGTTGTGGACTTATTAAGTTTTGTATCCACCATCGACTAGAGACTTGACCAAAATGCACTCAGGAATCTGTTTTCCCGATCAGAGGCAATGGACTGATATATACATACTACAACATGTACATAAACAAATACCGAAAATTGAAATGTTGCCCCGGGCAGCTTATTTATGTACAAATCTAACCCACTTTGCTGCAAAATTGATAGATCAAGTAATGTTGTAATGCCATTTCAACCAATCAAGTAACTGTGACAAGGATGCTGCTTGAAGGTGCTTCAACCAGGACACAAATGTAAATGCTGATAGCCATACATGCACATAACGAGTCTGGATGTGTAAAAGACAATCTGACTTATCATTCAAACTGAAAAAATAATCCATATATGCGACAATAGTATCAAAGAAACTAGACTCTGTCTGCTGCCTCAACTCCTCAACACAGACCGCCAACTGCAAACTGTCAATGCAAACATCCATGGGCAGCTCTATTTTTTCTTGTTTTGAAGGAGAGAGAGTTTCCAAGAACTTTGTGGGATCCTAGAATTCATATGATTGGATCTGATCATTTAAATACTGAATCTCCTTCTCAAATTTTTCAACAACTAACTCAAAGAAACCAGTTTTAGCTTTAGGAGGAAACTTCGGAGATCTCAAAAATTGAGGCACAACAATGAAAAATACTTCACCAATTTCAATATCCTCTAACTGATCTCTAACTTCTTTTAAAACTTCACAAAACATAGGGTCTGCCACATACCCTACCATTTTATTTTAGTGCATGAATGGATTAGTGAGCACTGGAATCTCTAGATTGAGTTGGAGTCGCTAGGTGAATGTTTCAGCCTTCACATGTGTCTGACTGCTGCCCACCATCAACAATCAGATCTAACTTGATTCATGTACTGGGGAAATTTGTAGGCTAGATGTTCTGTTTATAATACTAGACTGAAGATTGACTGAAGTAGCTTTTATCTACTTGCGTTAATGCAAAACAAAAGCGTTTGGAAGGCTACCTGGCTCATCTTCAGGCTCCGTCTGTAGTTTATAAAATGAAGAACACTAACAAACAAACAATTTCTTCCCCAGTATGGTCGCCACTATGTTAGAGCCTAGATTTACCTCAGGCTGAGAAAGGTAGGATCCAGGGCCAACATCAAACCACGCTTAACCTGGTAGCTAGCCCTACCAGGTCGGGAGAGGGCTCTCTCCTGGTCAATCTTAGCAAATTATGATCACTAAGGGCTTGAAATGACCGATAAAGCTATTGATATTAGGCTAGGTATAGATGCAAAGAGTTTGATTGAACAAAATGATGTTTTTGTGGGCTCTAATGGAAAGGCAGATCTTGGGTGCAGGGAATGAGGCTCAGTCTTGTAGAGATCTCAATGGGGCAAGGTAGGCAATTTATTTTGGCACTTAAAATCGAATGAGGTGGCGGGATTAGACAGGTGAGGAGTTGAAGAGGGCAAGAGAAGCCATGGATCCTCTCCAAACAGCTGAAAACATCAAGAAACTAAAGCAAACCTCAAGTAGAGCACTGCAATTTCAATGGATTATACTTTCACTCTTGTTTTATTTAGTTAGGAAGAAACAAGATAGATTATGTCATACATAACACATAAGTAAATTCATAAATACAGAAGAAAGCATTGTACCAAAAAAAATGCCACAGGGATCCCAAAGAGTGCTGCAAACCCTAGTCTCAATTCGTTAGCCAAAATGCTGATATGAGTGTACAATGAAGCTGCTTACTTTCTCAAGAGTCCAACCTTCTGCCAAAATCCAACCCCTAAACTATGAAATCCATGAAATATATACATTTTCTCATCCTTGTACCAAGGGATTGAGCTCAACCATTTTCTTCAAAATAGAATTAGTTACATTAAACTTGGGCCGAATTTATGAAAATAGGTGTTGAAGATAAACTTGTATCTCCTAAACCATAGCACCTTTTACAAAAATGAAAGAGGTTTTTGTAGATAAGGTCATTTTGGAGAAAAATGTCTCTCAAATTTTGGAAATTTGTTTCCAGTTGCTCGCAATCTGTTCCACCAAATCATCTCTAAAATAGAAAATCATTAAAAATTTAAATCTGTGAAAATGAGCTGTAAATATCTAGTCACATTTCCCAATTCATGACACCTGTGAATAAACTGAAAGAGGTTTGTGTTATATGGCTTGTGCTTAACAAAATCCTGTTTGGGTTTCTCAAAATTACTTTCCATATGTTGCAAAATGGCCCCGTACTAAAATGACTAAAACAGTAAAAAATATGAAAATTTTGCCTTATTTAAATGTAGGCTCCAAATATCACTATATATCTCCCACATAGTAGCACCTGTGCATAAAATGAAGGAGGTTTTTGTTATTTGGTATGTTATGAAAAAATACCTCTTTCACTTTTGAAAATTTCCTTACCATTCTTTTATAAACTGATCTTGTACTAAACTTGTCATTGTGTGCAGCAACTGACCTCAAAACATGCATAACCAAGAGTCACTCATTCATTTCGATCATATCTTCTAATCTAGAAACCGGTTATCGGAGTGTGATATACTATTGGAAAGGTTTTTCCGGGCTTCTTCTGATGGAAACACTTGTGACATGTTTTGTGTTGAACATCATGTGAAAAACATCTAACAAATCTAGACATGGTAAGAGCTCATGTTGATCCCTGGTGATAGGCTGCGAAGACTGGAACTAACAGTGTCCATGATCTAATCAGTCGTGGTTTGTTCCATGCAGTTTGATTTGAGATCTGTTGGTGTGAGTTTTTCTAGAATGTCAGATGTGTCCAACAATGGTGGAAAGTATGGCCGAAGGTGGTCTACATTAAACACTGGGTGCATACCAAGGAACAATGAGATGCTGAGCTCGAAGGCATTGTCACCGATGACCTTAGTTATGGTGTATATCCATATAGGAGTAGGAAAACCTTGCGTTGGGGTCCAACAAGGTGCTCCTTCTACAAATTTAGCCAAACGTTTTCACCCACCTAGAACTTGTGCGAAACTCGATGTTGATCATGGCGCTTCTTGTACTTATAATTGGATTTGTCCAATATATCATGGACCTATTGGTGGATGTGTTGAATGGCTCAATGAAGTTTTAATCCCTTTCAACTTCATACTAAATGTGAGGTGATTCTAACAGAGTGGCTACAAATGGTATGGCCACATCAATGGGGCATAATGGATGAAATACCGGCCCTACCTAAAAAGAGTTGTGGCTTGTTGAGCCATGGAGATCTCTATTGTAGCTGTGTTGGGCACAGGGGAGACTTTCATCCCACGTGTGTGGATGCTTCGAGCTGTACATGTGCATAATTTTTACGATCATCCTGGTGACAACCTTTGTTTGGCCATCAATTTGGGGATGGAAAGTTGTGAACTTATTAAGTTTTGTATCCAGCATCGACTAGAGACTTGACAAAAATGCACTCAGGAATCTGTTTTCTTGAGCTGAGGAAATGGACTGTGGGATCCCAGAGTGTACCCACACTCACTCAAAGAAGAGCTTAGGAGTGGCCTCTATTGTGAGACTCTTCTTGCAGGCTGCCATGATGGTAATCTTAGAGAACATGTCGACGACCATGAAAACGCAATTGTTGTCTTGCTTAGTAGAAGGAAGGCCTGACATGTAATCCATGAAGACAGATTCCAAAGGTCGGCTAGGAGAAGGTAGAGGAGTATACATGGCTTGATTCTTTATGGTTTGTTTGGCAATAGTGCATGTGGTGTAGGATCTATTGTAATTTTGAAACATCCTGACGAAGTTTTGGCCAATAAAAATACTTATGTAATAATGCCATTGTTTTCTCTACTCTGAAATGTCCAGTGACTTAACTGTAGTGCACCTCAAAAATCATCTTGGCATGCCCACTTGAAGGAACACAGATGTATCCGAGGTGGCATAACAATGCATTCTACAAGTTGATGAGCTTGGCCTAATGTGCCCTTTCTGCAATAGTTCCTGAATCAGCATCTTGATCTCATCATTCTTCAGAATAGAGCATCGATAGATTGGTCCATTGGGCAGCGACACATCTGGGGTCAGATCTATGGAGTGCTTGATTTGATAGTGTAGAGGTAACCCCTGTGGGTGAGGCAAAAATATCCCTATACTCCTACAGGACCTTGTCCATCTGTTTCTACTGTGAAGAGCAGCCCTGTCTAGAAGTCGTGGCCACAACCTTCTTCTTTCCCTGGAGGAAAATCATAAGGAAAATAAATTTCCTAGTCTGGGAAGTGATCTTACTACATGGCTTTCCAATGATCAAAGAGATGGCAATCGGTGGGGCTACCTCCGGTATCTTGTACAACTTATTAGCCAAAGTGATAATCATAGAGCGAGACCTAGACTCATATACATCATGTCACTTCCATAAGTATGGTTTTCCTAACAATACATCACAAACTTCAAGAGGAGCAACGTCACAAAATACCTCATCCGTGAAGGGTTTAATGCTATAGGGAAGGCGACACTATTGGCTAATGCGAAGATCTCGTCCTTGGTGAAGCCACCCGATGGTGTATGACTGTGGATGTGTTGTAATATTTAGGCCTAGCTGCTTCATGACCTTTTCTAAAATGAGGTTCTTTTGGCTCTCATTGTCAACAATGAATTAGAGAGGAGAACCCTTCACCCACATATGCGAGTGGAAGAGCCGTTCCCCCTTATCTGGATCTTTAGGCTCAATCTTCTAGATCTTGGTGGTGGCCACAGTGGCACTAAGCTCCACATCAATGTTCTAATTCCATTTGTTAGTTCCCTTATGGGTTGTGATTCAGAGTCGAAACCTGCATCTGATTCAGAAGCCTTCAACTCGGCTACCAGTGAATGCTTGGCTTGATACTCACTTGTATTGTGAGTGGAGCTATTATGGAACTCGCACCATTTTCCCGTGTCCTTCTTCGTCTTTGTGGTGTTTTTCTTTGCTTGCGGCTTTGGCGGGATGTCCTGGGTAACCTCGACCTTGGCATGGTCCTTTGTTCTGTGGTTTGGGGGCACCTTTTCCTTGCTTTGGATTCGCAAATACAAATTCTCGCTCCTTCTATTTAAACTTCTACTCAATCTTGATAGCGTATCGATATGTCGTGCCAAGCGAGGAAATGTTCAGGAAGTCTATCTCATCCTGGATGTATTTTTGCAGACAACCACGGTACTTGAGAACCAAATGTCGCTTAATATCCTTGATATCCAGCTTCGTTCGAAGGGTTTCGAAAATATTTGTGAACTCTAGCACATCTTGGTCCCTTCCTTGTCGTAGCATGGTATACTTTATGTATTTGTCTTCATAGCTCTCGATAGGGTAATGTTGTTCCTTGATGGTGTCTTGGAAAAAATTCCAAGTGGGTGCAGGTGAAAACAACGAGGGTTCACTCTCGTGCTTTTGTTCATAGTAGGTTTCCCACCAACCCTTGACGTGTGGGGCGACTTTGAGAAGTGCAAAAGTAATATTTTCCCGATTGGAAAAGTCATGAACTAAAAAATATTCTTCCAATAGATTTAAACATTTATCTATGACATTTGCATCTATTAGGTCTTCAAATATGGGAATATCAAAATTAACTTGTACCTTAAAAGGAGTGGCTCTTCCAAAGTGACTGCATGCATCGACTGTGGGTAGTTCTAAGGATCTGGGCAAATTTATCCATCAACGCATCCCTCTGTCACTTGAGGGATTCCTCAAGCAACATTTTGAAAGGATTTCCTACCCCCTCGTCTTTATTTTCTTCTGCCATGGGAGGTCATCAGGTTTGGTGAGGCTGATCTTTCAATGGTTCAACTAGATCAAGCCCTAAATCCTGATACCTTGACCTTGTTGGGGACATGCAAAGAAAAATAGAGAAAGAGAAGACCACTCTGATACCATTGATCTGAACTTAAATAAGAATGCAACAACTTACAGATATAATCACAAACACAGAGATGCAATAGAAAAACACTTCATTTCATTAATAGAAACACACTGAACTATTCCTACAAACAGAATGGAAATAAGATAGCTTGGGCGATGGTAGCTTATCTTTGAGAAGAGATGTGGTGGCTACATCCCTTGGAACTATGCTACAATGAGGCTCAAGGGCCTATTTATTATTGGAAAACATGAGAAAACCCTAAAACTAGGAGATGTAACACCAAGCGTTTGTGGGCCGCGTTGGGGTTAGTTAGGTACCAACTTCCCAGGGTCGTAACTTGGTCATATTATCTCTATTTGGCATGTACAATACCTTATTGGAAAGGTATTATCAAGTACTACAGGTTTCGCCGCAGGCCCTTGCCTATGGCTACGTGCCTGCCTCAGAGCACAAAATTTTGAACTTTGTAGAATACAGGAAGAATGATTTTCCCTAACATTACAGACTCTATCGTGAGGACTAGTTCATCCAAGCACCAAGTAGATTTAGCATACGTTTCTGAAAAAATTGCAATGGGGGAAGATGCACCACGGATACCTTGTTCTATTTGAGAAGGGATATTTTGTCCTGCTTCTAACTCCTCTTTGTCCAAAAAGACTCTCAAGCTTATGTTAATAAGATGTCGGTATAGATAGCTGGCAAAGGTATTTTTAACAATGGGGTCTCTATGATTAATAAAAAAATCCCAAGGAGAAGAGTAAGAAGTCGAGGAAGAAGACGATGAGGCCATGGAGGAGGAAGCAATAGAAGGTTGCGGGCATATAGTTAGGCTCGCCATTGATACTGAAATATGGAAAGGTGTGGACTCATAAACTCAATAACAACATAATGAAACTTTAGGAGAAAGAAAAATTTTATTTATGAATTCCTGTGAGCACGTATATGCCTTTTACGAGGCGTTGAACAATGATGTGATGTGGGTGCTTTGTATTCCAAAGATGCATAACCAACACAAGCCTGCCACAGAATCCTTGTTTCCAAATTACATGGAATGCTTGTTGAATACTTCCCACCAATACGTGAAGAGGTACCACTTTCTCATATATCATCCACTTCTTTTACTTTGTGGTCCACATTGCATAGAATCTTTGTTGAATACTTCCCAATATGCAACGATGGCTTTCTTTTTTTGTTAATGGCTCACCGACACGTGAAGAGGTACCACTTTCTCAAAAGTCATCCACTACTTTTACATTGTGGCACACATTGCATAGAATCTTGGTTGAATACTTCTCAATACGCAACAATGGTTTTTTTTTTATATATATAATGGCTCACCAACACGTGAAGAGGTACCACTTTATCAAATATCATTCACTGCTTTTACTTTTTGGTTGACCAACACGTGAAGGGAGTCGACTCTTGGTTGTCATGGATTTTGACAAAAAATTTTCACTATAGGTTGTATTTGATAAGTATATTAAATTAGAAATTTCCTTTAAAGGTGAAAAGATACACTGAAGTAATGGAATATTTGGGAAGGTCATCCCCCCATGAACATAACTTATTATTGAATGCATGCGCATATGGTGTGCCAAAATTTCCAATAATATTGTCATGAGATCGTTGACAAAATAGCTTGATTAAGATCCATTTCCATAGCAAAGGTCGTTGTGTTATGATGATTAATTGAAGTCAGTTTAGAAAAACAAGTTGGGTAAGATAAAAAAACTGGTGTCCGAAGCAAAGTTTATGGTCTTGCTTTTTTTAATTTAGGGTGGTTAAGACAAAGGAGGAGCAGACAACAGTTAGAATCACAAGGCCCTGAGATTTCCTTGAGCTTGACATAGGAAGTGTTTGTGAGGAAAGCCATTGATGTCCAAAGTAAAGCTAGTAGTCCTAGTTTTTGTAATTTAAATATAGTAAATGAAAGTTCGAGTTGCAAGGCGGAAAATTTTCGAGAACTCGGAAACGAAAGATATTTTAAAAAATAAATTTTACCCAAAGTAGAGCTCCTCATCTTCAGTGATGTATTTCAAGTCAGTTAAGGGACAGGAGCAGCTGACAAAGCTTCAAGTTGCAGGATTTCCACTATTTTGAGTCCCACATCGAGAACCCCAAGATCAATGTTAGTCTTGGCTTGCAAGCATTTGAAGCACCAAAAAATCCAGGGGGATCCCATCAACAATGATATGGTGATCCTTGTCTAGGGATTTATGTCTAGTAATAGAAATACGAGAAGCCGAGTATTGGAAGAAAGCTAGGGTGGGCACTGTTCAAAGTGCCACATGTAAAAAAATGGTTTGACAGAGGAAGACGAAAATGGATGCATCTTATTGGCTAGGATGAATAATGTCTACCCAAAGAAACCCTAGAGAGACACCTTCGACGATAATCACAATATAGAACAATCAAATATTGATGCGTTAATTCCACTTTGATTTTTATTCTTTGTCTAAATAAATTCTTCATAGTTCAATCCAATTTTCATTCAATATACAAACACAACCCAAGACAAAGGCATATATCAAGAGTACATCTCTTTTTCCTTACAAAGCACCAATGAGATATTTCTTGTGGCTCAATTTGGTTTATATATGATGCCAACGCATGTAAAAATCTCATTTCAAGTGGACAATTATTTATTTATTTATTTTTATTCAATAACATTATTGCATCAAAAAATTATATCAACAAAAACTAAACCAACAATCTTAAATATTATAATTTTTTATATTTTGAAATAATAATATTATTGTAATTTATTAAAAAAATGTAAAACTATTCATCACAGTAGATAATACACATACATTACATTATAATTATGCATTAAATCTCCCATTCAATTCCAAAGTCAAAGATATTGTAGACAAAAACTGACACAATAAAAACATATAGCCTTTATCTATACAACAAACAACATTGTTATAGCTTCTATTAAATTTGTTTGATCATATAGAACCCTGCATTTCATACATTCAACTATAGTTTGTAATTCCCATCTTTCATAATATATTTGATTGTACTATTAAAAACTGATCATTCGATTCAATTCAAAGTGGTTATAAAAACTCACCTCAAGTCACCTCCAACTTGTAGCCTCCTATAATTGACAATTCACTTTCTTTTTCACATTGGTGAAACTTTATTAGAATTATTGGCTATCCATTTAGTTTTACAAGTGAGTTCCAATATAAGGGTAATACCCAAATGAAACTCACATGTACATAAGAATGAGATATGTTACTCTGAGACATGTAATTATTACAGTTCCTTAAATGAAACTCACATGTACATAGGAATGACGCAAACTGATTTGAGATAAGAATCAAAACCAACTTTTCAAGTACAAGAATGAAAGCATATGTACACGTTTCTCATCCCGTAGAAGATACATTGAGCATGGACGCCAAATATTTAAAAGGTGGCATACATAAATTAAAATCCTCTAAAATATCAACTATTAAATAGCTAGCAATTTCCCCAAAAGGTGCAAAGATATGTCCATATGATTGTTAAATTGAAAATTTTATAATTTGGTTTCCATAATGAAACAAATAATAATTTATATACTAAGTTTAATATTTTTAATGTAAAGTTTTCACCTCGAGAGATTTGATACATCTCAATGCTTGATATATCAGGACTTAAGATGATTGATAGATAAAGACTAAAGATGGATCTTTATATATATTTTGTGTGTATTCAAAAAAATGTTTTATGTTATTATTGTTTAAAAATAAGTTGTAATTAAATTTATTAAGTTATTTGTATTTATAAATGATGATTTAGTTATATGGTTGATCTTCAACCTTAAAAGATGAATTCCTCTCAACCCTATTGCCATAGTGGTCCTTACTTGCATCAATGTCCTAAGTCTCTGGGTTCCTATCAAGTTAAAGCTAAGTGCATTCTTTTGATCATATCAAGTTAAAATTTTCATCATAGAATAAGAAGTTGATGGTATATATGAGATATGCACTAGAGGTAATCAACCATAAATCCCTACCCATTATAAGGATATCCTATTAACAACATTTTAATAACCACCACAACCCAAACGTGGTTTAAAATGCATGACAACAATACCTAAATATAAAAATAAGGTTCAAGTGTTATCTCTGTGACCATACTATAGATTCAATTTTCCAATGCTACCTCAATGTCCAACATTGGCCTCTAAAAGCTGAATATAGAGCCATTATGTTATCTTCAAGGAATCTTTCAATGTTTAGCTAAAACCCTAATACCAACTAATATATTCACAAAGTATGTGAATAATGGATGAAGACCTCTTAATAACTTGAATGTTCTAGCAAAGAAGAAACCATCATTAGTGCACTTGTAAATTCTTTGTTGTGTTTTCTTGAACAATTGGAATTCCTCCAAACATTTTCCTGCTAAAAATAATTTAGTTATTATTGATTATACTCCAATGCTCCCACTGAAACATTACCAATGATTAAATTATTGACAACATTTATATGACTTCTATATGCCTTAAATTTCTCATAGAGAATGGATTTTTGTTAGTAGATCTAATACTGGTTTTTTGTTATGAAAAGGAAAATTAATGCTAATGTAGAGGCAGTCTCAATCAATTCTATTAACATGGAATCTACATACCATCATATACTTGTAAATATTTTCCATTAGATAAATGTGAATATTGATCCGAACTTAAACATGAACACAACAAATTAGAGATATAATCATAAACACAGAGATGCAATAGAAAAAAGCTTCATTTCATTAATAGAAAAATGTTGAACTATGCTTACAAACAGAATGGAGATAAGATAGCTCGGGCGATGGTAGATTATCTCTGAGAAGAGATGTGGCGGCTACATCCCTCTAAACTATTTTACAATGAGGCTCAAGGGCCTATTTATTATTGGAAAATAATATAAACCCCAACCCCAGGAGATGTAACACCAAGAGTTTGTGGGCCTTGTTGGGGTTTGTTAGGCAGCCAAATTCCCGGGGCCGTAACTTGGTCATATTATCTCCATTTGGTGCATACGATACCTTATTCGAAAGGTCTCTTCGAATACTACAAGTTTCACCATAGAACCTTGCTTATGGCTATGAGTCTGCCTCAGACTCCAATAAAACACAGTTTAGGGGGTCAAAACTACTCCGGAATTTCAGGACCTGAAAAACTGCTAAAAATAGTAAATGATGAAATGAACAAGGAAACAAATGAAACTGAATAGGGGGTCTAGGTGGAATAGGCGAGTGGCCACCAATATACACTTGGATAATTCCTCCCCCCTTAGGAAGCAATGGTCCCCATTGCATGCAGAGCCTCCATGAGGTGAGGAAAGTTCTATTGAACTTGGTCCCTGGTGAACTACTTGACCTGGTGAAGGAGTTGGCTTGCTTTGACAACCTGATATAGCTATATCCTCTATTGGTGAGTGTTATTGATCTGTGTGTCCATGATCGAATTAGTTGTGGCTTGTTCCATGCAGTCTGAGTTGATCTCTATTGGTGTGAGTTGTTTCTAGAATGTCAGATGTGTCCAACAATATTGGAAAGTATGGCCGAAGGTGGTCTACATTGAACACTAGTGCAAACCAAGGAACGATGGGTTGTTGATATTGAAGTAATTGTCACCTAAGACCTTGGTGATGATGTATATCCCATATTGGAGAAGGTTTAGCTTGCGGTGGGGTCCAACATGGCACTTCTTCTGCAAATGTAGCCAAACTTTGTCACCCACCTATAATTTGCGCGACACTCGATGCTGATTATGGCGCTACTTGTACTTAGCATTGGGTTTTTCCAATATATCTTGGACCTATTGGTGGATGTGTTGAATGTGCTCAATGAAGTTGTTATCCCTTTAATATTCGAATTGAATGTGAGCCGAATCTACCTGAGTGGTTGCAAATGGTATGGCCACATCAATGGGGCATAATGGCTTAAATTCCAGCCCTACTTGAAAGGGGCTATGGTATATTGAGCTATGGAGAGCTCTGTTGTAGCTGTGTTGGACATAGGGGTGACTTTCATCCCACATACGTGGATGCTTCGAGTTGTACATGCGCAAAATGTGTATCATCATCTTGTTGAAAACCTCTATTTGGCCATGTTGATTTAGTATGTTTTGTATCCAGCATCGACCAAAGACTTGACCAAAATGCACTCAGGAATCTATTGTCTTGATCTAGGTCAATGGACTGTGGTATCCCAAAGTGTACCCACACTCGCTCAAAGAAGAGCTTAGTAGTGGCCTCTGCTGTGATACTCTTCTTACAGGCTACCCTGATGGTGATCTCAGAGAATCTATCAACGACCATGAAAACATAATCATTTTCATGCTTATTAGAAGGAAGGCCCGACATGTAATCCATCAAGGAAGATTCCCAAGGCTAACTAGGAGTAGGTAGAGGAGTATACACACCTTGCTTCTTGATGGTTGGTTTGGCAATGGCATAGGTGGTGTAAGATCTAATGTACTTCCCAACATCCTGATGAAGTTTCGACCAATAAAAATATTCTGTAATAAAACTATTGTTTTCTCTACTCCCAAATGTCCAGCAACCTGACCTAGTGTGCCTCCCAAATCATCTTGGCACGCTCACTTTAAGGAACACAGATGTGTCCCAGGTGGAATAACAGTGCATCCTGAAGGTGAAACTTTTGAACTTTCTTCCCTTCCAAGAGTGTGTGGTATATGCTGCAAAATTCGGGATCGCTCTTATAAAGATGCAGCCACCCCAATGTCTCATGCCCAAAGGAGTTGAGCACAGTGATCAACGCCATGATTGGTGGTCGACTGAGGAAATAAACAAAATTATTGGTGGTGCCCTTCTTATACTTAATATTCAAATGGAACTATTGCAGATAGGTGCACCATTTCTGATGGCGATTTTTCTGCAACTTCCCTTGTGTCTGTATCAACTGTAGAGGTCGGTCGTCTATGTGGATAATCGTTTCCTTCCCCAGAATGTTATGCTTCCATTGACTGCAGACCTGCAAAATGGAATAAATTTCTTTGTCGTAAGTGGGGTACTTTCAGACTGTGTCTGAAAGTGTCTCACTGTGGTAAGCCACTCGATGCTAGTGCTGAGTAAGAACTGCACCAATAGCATAGTCGGAGGCATTTTTCTCAATCTCAAGTGGTCATTTTAGGTCTGGTAATGTTTGCACTGGTGCAGAACTAAGGCGATTCTTCAACTCGGAGAATACTTGTTGTTGGGTTTCCGACCAAAAAAACTTTTCTTTCGCTCTGCCCTTGGTGAATGGACTTAAAGGCCAAGTGATATGAGAGAACCCCAACATGAACCTACAGTAGAAGTTGGCAAGACCAAAAAGTTGCGGAACTCTGTTAGATTGGTTGGGACTAGCCAATCGCGAATGACTTGTATCTTGGGTGGGTCCACATGTACACCCTGCTCATCAATGATGTACTCCATATATTGAACCTGGGTCAGGCCAATGGTGCATTTCTCCAAGTTAGCACACAACTAGTGTTGTCGCATGGTTTGAAGGACCTGTTGAATATGGTGGAGGTGCTCTTCTCAACTCTGGCTGAAGATCAAGATTTCATCTAAATACACCACCACGAATGCATTGGTGAAGGGTCACGAGATGTCATCCATCATTCTCATGAAGGTTGAAGGGGTGTTTGTCAATCCGAACGACATGACCAATCATTCGAAAAGGCCCCCCTTGGATTCAAAGGTAGTCTTCCACACATCTGCGGGTTCGATAGGCATCTTGTGATAACATGACTTCATGTCAATCTTGATAAACTATTTGCCCCCCTTCAGATGGTCTAGAAGGTCATCAATCTGCGGGATTGGGTACCTATTCCTGATAATGATCTTGTTCAGTGCCCGATAGTCAATACAGAACCTCCAGGTCCCATCCTTCTTCTGTACCAATACAATTGAGCTCCCACAAGGTGATGAGCTTGGCCTTATGTGCCCTTTCTGCAATATTTTTTGAATCTTCCTCTTGATCTCATAGTTCTCCAGAATAGAGTGTCGATAGATCAGTCCATTGGGCAGCGACGTGCCTGGGGTCAGATCGATGGAGTGCTTGGCCCGACAGTGCAGAGGTATCCCTGTGGGTGAGGCAAAAATATCCTTGTACTCCTCCACGACCTTGTCCATCTGCTGCTACTGTGCAAAGGAGCCCTGCCTAGAAGCTATGGCCACAACCTTCTTCTTGCCCTGGGGGAGAATCATAAGGAAAAAAATTCTTGGTCTGGGAAATGATCTTACTACACTGCTTTGCAGTGATCAAAGAGATGGCGGTATGTGGGGTTATCTCTGGTATCTTGTACAACTTATTCGCCAAATTAATAATCATATAGCGAGGCCTAGACTCATATAAAACATTTCACTTCCACAAGTATGGTTGTCCTAACAATACATCACAAAATTCAAGAGGAGAAATGTCACACAATACCTCATCCATGAAGGGGTTGATGCTATAGGGAAGGCAACACTACTAGCTAACGCAAAGATCTCATCCTTGGTGAAGCCACCAGATGGTGTACGACGGTGGATGTGTTGTAGTCTTTAGGCCCAGATGCTTCACAACCTCTGCTGAAATGAGGTTGTTTTGGCTTCTACTGTAGACAATGAAGTACAACGAAGAGCCCTTCACCCACATCTGTGAGTGGAAGAGGCATTCCCCCTCCTCTGGATCTTCAGGCTCAATCTTCTAGATCTTGATGGTGGCCATGGTGGCACTAGGCTCCGCATCAATGATCTGCTTCCCTTTGTCAATTCCCTTATCAGGTTTTTGTTCAGAGTCAGAACCTGCATCTGATTCAAAAGCCTTCAACTCGGCCACCAGTGATTGCTTGGCTTGACTCTCACTTGTATTGTGAGTGGAGCTCTTATGGAACTCACACCATTTTCTCATGTACTTCTTCATCTTCGTGGTGTTGTTCTTTACTCGCGGCTTTGGCGGGTTATCCTAGGTAGCCCCATCTTGGCTTGGTCCTTTGTTATGTGGTTTGGGGGTGCATTTTCCTTTCTTTGGATTCATAGATCCAAAGTCTCACTTCTTCTATTTAAACTTCCGCTCAATTTTGACAGCGCACCAATACATTGTGCCGAGTGAGGAAATGTCCAGGAACTCCATGTCATCCTGGATGTACTTTTGTAGACAGTCAAGGTACTTGAGCACCAAATTCCACTCAATATCCTTGATACCCAGCTTTGTGTGAAGGGTATGGAAAATATTTGTGAACTCTGGCACATCTTGGTTCCTTCCCTACCATAGCATGGTCCACTTTATGTATTTGTCTTCATAGCTCTTGATAGGGTAATATTGTTCGTTGATGGCATCTCAGAAAGAATTCCAAGTGATTGCTGCTGAAAACAACGAGGGTTCACTCTCGTCATTTTTTTCACAGTAGGTTTCCCACTAGTCCTTGATGTGTGGGGTGGCTTTGACAAGTGAAAAAATAATCTTTTCCCGATTGGAAAAGTCACGAACTAAAAAATATCCTTCCAACAGACTTAACCAATTATCTACAACGTCTGCATCTATCAGGCCTTCGAATATGGGAATATCAAAGTTAACTTGTACCTTAAAAGGAGTGGTGCCTCTAGAGTGGTTGTTGGATGAAGATGCATCGCTTATGAGTAGTCGTTGAAGGATCTGGGCAAAGTTATCCATCATCACATCCCTCTGTCGCTCAAGGGATTCCTCGAGCAACATTTCGAAAGGATCTCCTGCCCCCCCATCTTTATTTTCTTCCGCCATGGTCATCAGGTTTTGCAAGTCCAATCTTTCAATGGTTCAACCAGATTAAGCCCTAACTCCTTATACCCTGGCCTCCTTGGGGACATGCAAAGAAGAAAAAAAAAGTAGATCGCTCTGATACCATTTATTCAAACTTAAACAGGAATGCAACAACTTACAAATATAATCATAAACACAGAGATGCAGCAGAAAAACATTTCATGTCATTAAAAGAAAAATATTGAACTATGCTTACAAACAAAATGGAAATAAGATAGCTTGGGCGATGGCAGCTTATCTCTTAGAAGAGATGTGGTGGCTACATCCCTCTGAACTATGTTATAGTGAGGCTCAAGGGCCTATTTATTATTGGAAAACATGATAAAACCTTAAACAACCAAAACCCTAACCCTAGGATATGTAGCACCAAGAGTTTGTGGGCCCCGTTGGGGTTAGTTGGGCAGCCAACTTCCTGGGGTCGTAACTTGGTCATGTTATCTCTGTTTGGTGTGTATGATACCTTTTTGGAAAAGTCTCTATGAGTATTACAAGTTTCACCGCAAGCCCCTGCTGATGGCGAAGGGCCTGCCTCGGGCCCCCAAAAAACGACGTTTAGGGGGTCAAAACTGCTCCAGAAGTTTAGGACCAGAAAAACTACTAAAAATATTAAATGCTGAAATGAACAAGGGAATAGATGAAATTAACTGGGGTTTTAGGTGGAATAGGCATGTGGCCACCAATATCCGCATGGATCAAATATTTTCTATGTGTGGACACTAAACAATTAAACAAACTTACAATTTATTTATTTCTATGTTGGTGCCAAACAGACCCATGTTTTTCTAAGTACAGGTAGGCTATTTACTCGAGTACCTTTTGCGAATTTGTATTTTTTTCATTGATTTTCCAACATCCTTTAGTTTGGGGAATAAATTCGCCTTATTATGGTGCATGCTTCACAAATGTGAATTCCATATACTCCATCACTTCGAGGCTTGACTCATCTCATTCACATTGCCACTATATGCATTTCCTAGTATCTCATACCTTCAAGATGCATTAAAAAAAGGGGATGAAGATAATGCATCCTCGAGAGCAATGGATGTTTGTAAATCTGCATCATGTTCATAAAAAATGAATAGGAGAAATGGACTAAAAAATGAGTCTTTCCCATATTTTTGACTCCACAAGGGTGAATCACCGAAAGTAGAAGGGTGAGGCACACTTCATGTTGTGTGTAGGTTCCACGTGTCAAAATTTATTTGGAAGGAGGAGGATGATAATAGAACAATTTTGTTGGTTAAATCTACCCAACCAAATCCCACAAAATTCACCTCATTATGATGCATGCTCCACAAATGTGAGTCCATATCTAGCATATACTCCACCACTTTGAGGCCTGACACATCTCAGCTGCATTTCCACTATTTGCATTGCTTAGTATCTCATGTATTCAAGTTTCATTACAAAAATGGGATGAAGATAATGCATCCTTAGTAGAAATGCCTATCTGTAAATCTACATCATGTTCATAAAAAATGAATAGGAGAAGCGAACAAGAAAAAGAAGCTCACCCATTTTTTTGAATCCTTAAGGATGAAGCACTGAAAGCAGGAGAGTGAGGCGCACTTCATGACATTTGTAGGTTCCATGTGCTAGTTTTTATTTGGAAAGAGGAGGATGAAAATCGAACAATTTTATTGGATAAATTTTCTCAGCCAAAGCCTACAAAGTAACACCTTCAGTGTAAAAATTACACATCATAAATTATATGTATTAAAATATTTAATTTGTCAATTTGACACCTGAGAGATTAAGGTACTTGTCATAAATTATAGTACTTTTCATTTATAAGAAAAATGAAGAGAATTGTAAATGATGGCAAGAAATTTGTACGTATTATCACGCGGAACGAGTCGAGGTTGCGGACAAGATCGACCTTCCTAGTATCTAAAGATATCTAGTGACAAGCAAGCCAATCAAAAACTATATTTCTCTAAATATGCAATTATAAAACAAAGGCAAACAAGTGTTTTAGGCCTACCTTGGGTCCAATGCAAGTTTGTGGAAGCCTCGCTCCCTCGCTCCAAATGAGCTTCCTTGAAGCGTAAGTCTACAAACACAAATAAGCAAACAAATTAAATAGCACCTGAAAATCCAATATCATAAAGCATATTCATCATAATGATCAAGAAGATTATGAAACAAACCACATAAGGCAATTTTTTGAGAAAAATGAATCTGAGTGTATTAATTCAAATGAAAGAAGAACTTTACAAATTGTGCCTTGATGCTGTACAAGCTCCTCCCAGGGTCCGACAAGAAGTCTCCTCTACTTTGACAAGTTTCACTCACTTCCCAATGAAACCAAAAGGTATGTGATCTCTCCTCTCAAGTTTTAACTAGGAAGTCCCAATTCCATTAGCATTTACCCTAAAAAATGTTCAGCTTCTAACGTCCCCAGCAACTGACCTAATGCCTTAATTTATAGTGCAATGGAGGGAAGTTACTAGGTCCTCCTTCAAAGGGATAACTCCTCTTATCAAGGGATTATCTCCTTCTCTTTTGGGATGCATGAACCACCTTGGAGCGAACAATCCACGTCAAAATTCTTCTAGAAACATCTAGAATTAACCCAAAAGTGATTTTTTTAGGATAAACTTGCGCCTTTTTGACTTTTACAGGGGTACGCACCCACCCCTTTACAGACAAAGCATGCAGATACGCAGGAAATATGAAAAAAGGGTACGGGCCCGCAGGCAAAAGTAGGAGAAAGTGCGGAACCAGAGTAATATTGATTTTCAATGTCTTTCTCTCATTTGCAAAGCTTGACATGAAGAGCTAAGGTCTGAGACTTGCTTAGCAGGCCAGTATAAGTGATGATAGACCCATACTGACTACAAATAGTCATGGTGACGATATTTTTGTGTAACATATTGCCCCCTAAAATGCGAAGTCTGTAGTAGATGAGGATTTCATTTATCATTTAGGAAGAGTGAAGTAATTTATCATCTCGAGGATCATCTTGCGGAGAGCCCGGTTGGAACCTGTAAAAACATTCAAATGCAAAATATATATATATGAGATCATATCATGGCTGAGGTAGGCATTCCCATACTCAGATCAAAACTAACTAGAAAACTAACTACTGCTCTGATATAGGAACGATCTTGTAATACATCACAAGTATAGACACATGTAGACAGAGTATGGACGCAGCCATCTGTTTATGAATAGTCTACGACATAATGAATACAAAATTCCTCGCAACCTGGATGGTGGAAATTAGATCCAGGGTCTTCATTTCTACTTCTCGAAATAGTATGATTCTATCCATGCGAATGAATGTGTCGAAGTCGAACATGGTAGAAACCACTTGATTACCAGTCGATGATGTAAACTGTTAACAAGTGTGAGAGGAACCACCAATAATGACAATGGCTTTCAAAGTACTCAATATAGTCCATGAGATGTGATTAGATGTGTCGCTGTCGAACATGTCACGGAATCCTTCGATTGAAGGTCAATGATGTAACCTATCGTCGAAGACAAGAAACCTGCCATTGAGGCATGCAGGTCCCAAGGTACTGGCGATTTCTAGATCATCTTTCCAGATAAAGAGTTGAAGTCGATAGAAAGCAATCCGTCGTAGGCAAGGCCACAACACGAAATCATAGATCAAATTTGAAGAAATTTAGTTGCAAGGACTGACTCAGGGATGGTCAAGATGGATGACAGATATTTTGAAATTGAATGGCTTATTCGAACTGACCTCTTGAACACATAATGACACAACAGATGGTTTGGTGACGATTGACCCAAAGTTAATACCCAGAAACCAGCTGAAGACTTTCAATGTGGTTTGATCAACTGTTAGGCAAAGGATTTCCCCACCCAGGTGAATGAATAAGTGTCGTGTTCAAGAGCGGTAGCAAGGTTTTCTTGAGACAAAAAGATATCAAATAGGCTCATTCTTCTCATTTTTCCCCCACCATTTCTGGCAAGTACCTCTTTATTTTTTACAAGCTTGAGGAGGATAACATATGCTTGTTTGTAAGCTCATCCTTCAGATGAGTCCAACTTAGGTTT
>APFE030940837.1:0-67671 GCA_000404065.3 Pinus taeda
TGGCTAACACGTGCTTATTTCAGGTTTTTTGACACATGTTGGAGCAAAATCGAGCAATCATGGGCTAAAAGACAGCCAAGCCTGAGGTGAGGATTCGTAGGGGGGTTATCTATGGCATTAAATAACCCGTCCTCAGGATCTTCACCCCCAACTCCGAGCTCCAAAGACCACCAAAACCGAATCTAGAAGGCAGCCAAGCAGATTTTAGAAGGGACTGTCTAACTCACAGTTTGGACAGCCAAGTTCCACAGATTGAGGAGGCCAGCTAGGTCCCTCGTGATGTATAAATGTTGAGGCCTCAGCCTTCATAAGGGACTTTTGAAACCATTCTGTATTTTGCACCTCAGTGCTGCTAGTTTTACTTTGTTCTTTTGTAGCCATTTTTGGCATCACTCTGATGATGATTTTTTGATAATGAGAAGCAGTTCGATTTTATATTAAATCTGAGTTTTCCATAGGAGCCATAGCTCTCAGGGTTGGGCCCAACCTGAGAGCCTAGGGCCTCCTTTCTGTACTATTACTTTTCCTTTATGCATGACTGTTTCCCTTTATGCATTTGAACGTATTTCTGTTAGGCAAATTTAGTTATGTTGCTTGGATAGATCACTGTTTATGAATGAAATTGCTTCAGGTGTTTTGGTATGACAATAACAGAAAAAACTTCAAAGAAAAGGGACAACCACACTCTCAGTTTCACCTCATCCTTTTTGGATCAGGGGCTGGAATTGAAGAAACAGTGCTGCCCCAACAAAAACACTAGTTTGCTTGACCATGCAACCCTTAGTGTATTGTTTTCCTTTACAGAAGTTAGTTATGAGTTTAGAGCTCTGAAATGTTTCTTTGCATAGTTGATGTACATGGTTTTCTTTCCAATACATCTATTGTTCCTTCATGCTTTTGATAGGTAGACTAGATTAGCTCAGGTTTTGATCATTTGCAAGACTTTGTTGATTTGGTAAAAGTACACCATGCAGGGCATCTCCTCCACTCTTTCATCCACCCAAAGCGTCATCTGAGCCACATGTTCCGTCTCCTAGCTGAGTTCCTCATCTCCCATCTGTTTTTTTTCCATGTAACCCTACCTTCTTGCTCAATCATTGCCTTAGCCTTCTTCAAGCGAAGTCAGCCTTCTACACCTTCTCACCACTCCATCCACCAGTCCCTAGGCCACTTTAGACCCCTATCCTACCTCCAGATCCATTCATGCATCTTCCTTCACTCACCCATCCTCTAAAAACTAATTTTCAAACATCCTGTAGAAATTTCTGAACATCCTATAGAAATTCCTGAACATCCTACAGAACCCCTGCAGAGTTCCTGTAGAAGCTCACATATGAGGTTTCTTGATAGCCAAACTTTGTGAAACTATCTGGAAGAGTGTTAGGGACTCCTTAGACCCCCTCTAAACCTTTCCAACCTTTTCCAAGCATTTCTCCTCCTTGATCCACCCCTGCACAGTAAAGCACAGTTAAAGCACATGCATGATGAAATTGACAACTTAATCAAAAAAATACAAAAATATGTTTTCTTAGGACAAAGGTAGTCTAAACACATGTATTTTACCTTCATAGAAGTAATGGCATCTCTTTCAGTAGTTTGCATTCTCATCTTTGCATTAGTAGGACTAGCTGGTAGAATTCAGGTTTGTTAGGGTTTGCGCTTTCCTTCAGTTTTTTTCAATCTCTTTTCGCAAGTAGATTAGCTTCCTTTGAGTTAGCTCTCATCCATCAATTAGAAAGCTTCTTCTAAGAGCTCATAGAAGTTGGCTAAAGCCCCTAGCGGACTTGTGCCAGCTGACCAAGTGACAACTGCGGCAAGAGCTAGTACTTGTGCATACAACACCGTCGCTTCCAAGTTTGTTACGAACAACTGGGTTGATAAAAGTAAAGAAGGGAGTCCCAGGAGTTGCAACATTATTGCTGCAATACTGGAGCCCACTAGTAACCTAAGAGAGGCACATGAGGGAATAAAAGGATTCATTAGAAAAATAGATCCCATAATGATTATAAAGTGAAAACAACACACATTCAATAAGATAAGTACCAAACCCACTGAAATAGTTCAATTTCTTTAGGACATATGAAAACAACATATATCGTAATCATCCAAATAATAGTCCTAAAACATTTGTGATACATGCATGAAAATGAGTTGGCTCACTGAATTTGAATTAGATGAAACATCCAAGTACATAGTTACAATGATGAGACATTTACATTAGTGGAACATTAAGTCATTTCTTGCTTCTCCAAATAATATTTTTCTCTCCTATGCCAAGTAGAGAAGCCAAGACTAGCTCTCTAAAGCTTAAGTCTCCAAAACCCCTTTGCTTGAGTTATGAGGTTACTTTTATAACAAGAGGAATGAAATTTCATATCCTCATAACTCATGGATTACCTCATGACTCTTGAACTTCTAGTGTGTCGCTTGGACTTCAAACAACCATTGAGCTTCTAATGACTTTTGGACTTCTGCTAAATACATTTTGTCCATATATGACTAAGTGAATTTTCATATTCCACAAATGATTCTCAGACTTCCACACATTACATTTTGTACTTTTATTGAGATTGAATCATTACATTCCACATGATGATGTGGCATCAAACATGGACACATAATGACCATTATGATGGCACTTGTATAAATTAAAACTTGACAATGATGACATGGACTTCATGATGAGGTGGCAATGCTGAGTTGTCTTGCTTGCTACTTCATCTTGAATTCTTGATGATAGATTTGATCTATGCTTCATCTTCATGGAGGATACACTTTTTCCTTTTCCTTCACCCTCCAAAGGGTCTTTGATCAATATCAGAATCTCCTGAATCATCATGCAATGTATTGTTTATGTCTCGATCCATGATCTTCTTCATGTATCCATGATAGCTTTATTTGTTCTTCTTCTCCACAGGTGTTTCTTTATGCTTTATTCTTTCTATTGGCTCTAAGAATCATATTATCATGCTACGAAAGTACTCCTACCAATGAAGATCATTCATGACAAAGAGAAATCAATCTTAAAAACATATATTCTATCACTACCTAGCTCATGATAGGTCTATGAGAGAATTGAAAGAAGAAGACTTGACTAGGATGGCGTAGTCAAACTCATCAAGCCTCACAAGAGGCCTTCGAGGTGTGATTTTCTACTCAAAAAAGGGAGAGAGAACTCAAGGGCGCAAAAGCACACTCCAAAGAGATGAAAGAGTGAAGCTTCAGGCCTTCAGGCCTTCAAGATGCACTCATGTACTCAAATAGAATAAGAGGGCGTAAGGGCGCACTTTGAAGAGATGAAGAAGTGAGGCTTCAGGCCTTTAGGCCTTCAATTTTTTCTCATGCTCTCATGATGACAAGTAGGGCATAAGCGCGCATTCTGAAGAGACAAAGGAGAAACACTCAAGCCTTCAAGGTGCACTCTTGCGCTCAAAGAGGGCATAGTTCTTCATGCCAAAGGAGCGCACTAAAATGGAGGCTTTGTGCTTCGTAATTATGCCCTGTTCTCTAAAGGAAGGATGAAGCTTCATGATTCGTGAGTGTGCCATGCACTCAAGGATGGTGTGTTTCTTTGAGTCGAGGGAGTGTTCTCATAATCCCGTAGTGTTCTCATTGTTCTAAAGCGTGCTTAGGCTCTCAGAGTGCACTTTTGAAGGAAAGAAGGTCCTTGTTTGTCCAAAGTTCTCTTTTTAGAGGAGAGAAGGTCCTTGCTCTTTTGAAGTGCACTTTTTCACTGAGTGCTTGAAGTACACTTCGTTGTTTTGAAGTTCTCTTTGTTATCTTAAAGTGGGCTTCATTGTGTTTGAAGTGCACTTGGGCTTGGAAGGGCACAATTTTTTCCAACAATGGCTACTTGTTCATCTGGAATGTGCTCTTCATTGAGGAAGGTAGCACAAGGCTAGGTGACTTATCCTTAGGAAGTACTAATGCATTGTGAGACGGAGGAGATCTTAGAAAATGTTTCGTGCACAAGTATGGGAGGAAATATATATCAATGAGGTTCATGAATAAGTTTCACATATCACCTAGTAAGAGGATTGATTCCTTTAGAACTTTCATTGGGATGAAGGACCAATAATATCTCTCATAATAGCTAAGTATGGGACCAGTAGAGTAGGAGAAATAAATGCATCTAGACATGACTCAAATATAGGTCACACACATAAATGGCATCAATACAAGCCACTGGAATGCACAGGACTCATGAACAATAGTTGTACCTTAAAACAACAGTAAAGCAACACTTATTTCTAAGTGCAATAGTTGAAATGACACATTACAACACTTAGAAACCAAGTTATGAAAATTTTGGTGACTTTGACAAAAAGTTGTGCTAAGTTGTAGGATTGTGTATGGTGCATGTTCCAATGATACATAAGACTTTATAATGTATAAATGTGGATTGGAGCTAACTTTGGCAATGTGCAAAGGTGTGACACATACATGAGTGAAAACACAAAAGATATGTCTGTGAAAGGATGAAAAAATGAAGACGACACTTGAAAAATGTGAATGGAATTAAAATCGACATAATCCAAAGTGAAGATAACATGAAAATAACACTTATTAAAGTAAAATAAAATCAAAATGACAACCATGAATGTGAAAGTGAAAATGCGCAAAAGACGACAATTGAGAAAACTCACCAAAATAGAAGTACAAATGCAACAAAGTGAGGGGGATTGTCAATAAAAGTGCAAACTGACTGTTGAATTGATCTGAACATTGTACAAGCACTGCCATGATGGATGATGCTATGCCTATCCAAGATTTCATAAAGGAACTGTTCTCATGAACCCATCAGAGACTGAGCATGTGTGTGCAAGTGACTTGATAGTTTGGAATGAGGAAGAATATTTAAACACTTTTCAAAACATCAAATGACCATGGAATAACCATAGAGTGAAATATTGTAAGATCTCAGTAGGCTCAAGAATTCAAGTGTGAGAAAAAATTTGGAGGGTGTTATCCAACAACAACTCTTGGTGACACACTCTTAGAACTCTAGCTTCTCTGTTTAGGTTTAATTCTCTAAGTGAAATGTCTTGGTCTTTCAGGAAGTTTTTATCCATATTGCAGATTACCTATTCTTCCCTACTTAACCCGGTTAGACATATAGTTCCCTCCATTCGCTTACTTGGTTAAAACACACAAAATTTATGCCATATCACAATTGTTTCAATCTAGGAAAGGGTAATATCCACGGCGAGTTTAAGATATTCAGACTATGGGTTTTCATGTCTATTATTTCTCTGCTACTAGAAGACCTCGATAGTGCCTCAAAGAGTCAATATAGGAGCACAAGAATTGTTTCATTGCCAATGAGCCTGGTCTGTACCCTGGTGAGGTCACTTGCTTCACCTCCCTGCGTAGGAAACCTTTCTCTTCTTTCACCCTTTACTTATTTATTTTATAGGATTGTGCTTCGACACTTATTTATTTTCAATAGGAGAAAGAGGTATCCCAACATATTGAGATCAAAGGAGGCTTCCCCTTCATATAAGTAATTATAACCTCTAATATTTGTTTTCTCGCTTTAGATTTTCCCCTTATCATTTCTCTACTTAACTCAATCGGCAAGAAAAACACTATTTACTTACAATATCTAGTTAAGGAATGAGGATCCTAGAATAGATACAAATTCTATAGTTCAACCAAAGGCTTTCCATTCGATTGGATCGTAGTTTCCATTCAGACATCATTGAAGATAAAGATATGTAAACCCAAGATAGAGAAGAGGTAACATATTAGTGAAGCATTGTTTGTCATCACAACTACCCCTTTTAAATTTTTCCACATTGTCTTTTGAGCCAAATGAGAGCATTTTTCATGCAAAGTCTTATTGAACAAAATGAAAAAATAAAATGCATAAAAAACAACAAAACAAAAAACAAAAAAAATGGAGGCATAACATAAAACAACATCCATAATATACAATAAGAAAATAAACAAATGCAAAGACTCGACGGAGAGCAAGGTAGAGGGTCGATGCAATGAAAGGGAAACTAAACACAACTAAGCCTAATCCTAACCTAACATGATAGAAGGTTTGGGATAAGTGTAATGATATTTCCAATGAAGTCATTGTAATTGGTCTTAAGCTTCAAACACAAAGATAAGAGAAATTACAAGTGATATATAATAATGTGCAGTAGGAAAAATGAGAACTTTAATATCTTTCACAAAAAATAGAAGGTATTTCTTAAAGCAAGAAAGATGTGTCATACCACTTGACTTTACCCAACCCGTAACCTTACCTTTTTTATAAGAACAAATATCATACAAACCTCTACAACTCCTTGTGAAAGAACCTTCTACTATATTGTATTTCTTAACAAACATTAGGAAATATCAGAACTTGATTTTAGAAAATGCACTTGCTAAGCAAGATGATTCTAACTGGTGATAGACTGGATCAAGAAATTTAAAACAATTCTCTTAGAAATCTTGAAATCCTTGGGAGAAAATTTTTTCAATTGATAGTGTGAAATCAAGATGAGAATCTTATGAAGGAAAATATATATAGTCATATTAAAAAAACTTGTCAAGATAGTGAGGGTCTAACATAACCATCATCGGAGGTTGAAGTGCCTCAGCTTCTTGACAAGTATATATATATTAATATAATAAACCATAAATAATAGTTGATGTAAAACAATCATCATTATGTGAACTAGTGGGAAAATGATCAATTGAATGACAATTGTCAAAACAAGAACCATGATTAAATGGGTTGATTAAGGCATAAGATCCTTAGTTAGGAGACATCAAAGATAGACCAGTTTGAATAGCTTTAAAAAAATTTCAAACAAAAGTATCATGTTCCTCATATGTTGAATGCGGTTGTGTTCTACTTGTGAATGGCTACAACCCATACTGACATCATAATCATTGAAAAGGAATACCAATATGGAAAGCACATGAAACTAGTTTAGATGTAGTGGATGAAGAAAAGGAACTTGATTCAACACATAACCCAAGAATTCATTGACATTGAAGAGGATATCTGGTGCCATGAAGAAAATAATCAATATTAGAATATTCACAAGAAGGATTATGAGCTGATTACTTTCAAAATAATATGACATATATGAATCATTTGGCCAAATATAACATTTATAATGATCAACTTCACAACTTCGCTCATCCATGAAAGGTATGCACTCCAAAATCAAGTTTGATACAAGATATTTACATGAAGGATGATCAATTGAAATATACTCTTCAACCAAATCGGAGACAAAATATTGAAATCTTGAAAAGACATTTCCAAAGTAACAAACATATTTCAAGAAGGAATTTGAATTCAATGAAACCATGCAAAGAAAAGAATTTTACGAGAATATCTAGATCTGACTTATTTCAGGGAAAGTCACCAAAACCTGACATAACCATCAACGGAATTTGAAGTGCCTCGACTCCCTGATGAGTCCCAAAAATTTCCATAATTATAGAATTTCATTTTGAAGATTGAATCAGATCATGCATAGTGTATGGACAACTACCATCAGTAATTTCAACAAGATCACTATTATCCAAATGGAATCCATCTACATCACTAATTTTGTAAAAAAATACATCTTTGACAAAAGTATTACCCAAGTCAAAATATTCTTCTAATTGCACATCTAAAGATGGATAAATCAGACAAATATCATGAGTAACCTAGATAGAAGAATTTTCTTCATGAAAAATTGGAAATGATAAGGAGTGGAATGGATACTTGATAAGTTGCTTACCTTCTTATTCATCATGGATGACCTCACTAACTTGTGTCAATTCAAAATCCAAATCATTATATGATGAAAATGAAGAGCATAGAGTATCTTCTTCATAAGTTAATGCATTGCAAATAGGAGAATGCCAGGGATAGTGAGGTGAAGAGGAATTTTGTTGGGATGGGGTCCCCTGGGTCAGTTTTGGGTTAAAAACCCAAGTTTTGATGTAAATTTTGAAAAAAAGATGTAAAGTCTCTGTGAATTGTGGATGCGGAGCATATAGGTAGATAGGAGTCAAAAAGGGTTTTTACCCTCATGTATGTAAAATATTGAGTTGGTTTGGAGATCTATCCTTGGTCTACGGACCATGGGATTTTATAAATAGGTGTGTCTTAGAGAGTCTAAGGCAAATCTAGGCTTTTGTCTATGGGTACAATGAATGGAGCCTTAGGGAGTTAGCGCGGAGAAGTAAGTCTTAGAGGAGGAAAAGTCTCTGCATCTAAGTGCGCAGAGGCCTAGAGTAGTGTCCGCAACTGAGTGCACGGACTCCTGCAGCTGAGTGTGCAAGGAAGCTTTGAGTCTGTAACATTGTACTGAAGATCAATAAAGAAGTATGTTGGAGAAATTCATATGTTTTATATGTTTCCTTCTGTTGTTTATGTTGTGATATGTGTTGTTGTGAGATAATTTATTTATGATATAATTATGTATTAATGTGTGAATCTACTAGATAAGTCTTATTAATAGAACGCAATGCATGTTAAGTATTTACACAAAGGTTATAATACTTTTTGTTAACTTTATTAAGAACTTAAGAAAATATGTGTGGAATATGATCTAATGCTAGTCTATGATGCACATAATTAGATAACCTATATGTTAAGGGTTCACAGAAGCTGGTCGTGGACCTTTGCGAAGATCTAGAGGCCATTTGAGGGAAACTACAACTAGGACATAAAAAAGACATCACATTGATCTCTAGATGAGGAAACTTGGTTTCAACATCCCCCATATTGCTTCGGGTGAGACTTTAGTCTGTGATATGCGGGTTGATGCTGAAAGGGCCAATAGTGTAGGGTTTTGTTTGGCACAACTAAATCTAAACCTTGTTTAGGACCCACTAAGCCAACAAATGGTTTTTTTGCCAGGACAGGGATCTTCATAAAGAGATGTGTGATGTTGCATCAATGGAAGCCGACCAAAAAGGAAATTGAGAATTAGTTAGATAGGAGGATCAAAACATTTTTGGTGTGGAAAATAGGAATTTGCACTTGTCAAAAGAACAGTGGTTGGACAAATATTTGTACACATAAATACACGAAATTTTCTTTTGAACCTTCCCGATCGAGTTATATTAGTGGATAATTAAATTGGCAAACGACTAGGGTACGTGGAGGCTTGATGTTCAATAGTGTGGACTTTGGAACTATTGCGAAGGTTGGAAGCTTTCGAAGATAAGATCACAAACATTTTTGACCACTAGCTTGATCGAGTCATAAGGGAATTTGTGACAGAATTCGTGGTTTATACCTCAGTCAGCTACAATGAAGCAAAGCGATGCTTATTCAAAGGACCGCGAGGTAAGTATCTAAGATCTTTGAATAACTAGATTAAGATTTTTTTATGTGAAAAATGGGTTATGCCATAGCATTGATGTTTGGAGCTACGCGAAGTGGAAAGCTTTTTAGAGATCGAGGGAAAACAAGTCCTAAATATAGCCCTTTTATTGGGCCTCCTTCGAGCAACAATGAGGGAGTGATATAGGCTTCACCAACGAGTGTTGTACATATGATAAGGTAGGGTTTGCGTAAACTCATCATCCATCCACTCCACCTCTACCTTCCGCTCCATAGCATAAAACTTCTCCCACACCGCCACCACCACCACCATCGTTCAACATGTCAAACACAATGAAGTTTCCAATTTTCAAGGGTATATGGAGTGAGGATGTGGACCAATTTTGGTTTGTTGTAGAGGCTATGTGGACAACACAACAAGTTAAGGATGATAGTATGAATAAGGTTCAGTTGGTTACCTCTCTGTAGGATCACACGCTAACATGGTATGTCGAGTACTGCACTGATAATCCTTTGGCATTGTTAGCAGACACTAAGGCCACTTCGAATAAGGAATTCAATAAGCCTAAGTCTGACTCACAATTAGTAGTTGGATTCACAGAATCGTGATGAAGGCTAGTGAAACATCCTGGGATTAGATCAGAGATTGAAGTTTGTGATACGTGAAGCTAATATGCCCCTCACAAATAGTCAACACCACAAGTGGTTTATAGCCTTACTCCTACCCCACCTTAGGATTGCTTTATCACATCAGAAGATAGGGACTCAGGTGGAAACCCTGGAAATTGTAATGAGATTGCATGAAACACCTATTCAGGACACATCTTTGGGAGTTCAACAAATTCACTTGCAATTGCATAACCTTTTGCTTGGAACTACAGAGCTTGAAAAAAGAAAATGAGGTAAGGCTGGAGGTGCATAAGGAATTTTTGTGCCTCAAGTGTAAGAGCCAAGTAAATGAAAAAGATCATTGCCTTGTCTTCGCAAATTATATCATGGGGGGGACCAATGCCCCTGAGGCAGGAAGCTCCAGTAGGACTGAGTACGAGCCCTGTGCTATGGTGTGCTATTTGTCGGGTGGCCAGAAAACACATAACAGATAATTTCCATTTGCTGCAAAAGTTTGTGCAGACACCACAACAACTATTCTACGATTTATGCATATCAATGGGCCACAATGAGTGCCATTTTCATAGCTACGAATTGATGATGGAAAGAACACCTACCTATCGAATGCAAGCAGAAACTTAGCCTCTATATAAGGGCATTGGGGGAGTGCACAGAGGATATCAATGATGTAGACAAGGCTGAGGAGGAGGAGGACATGGTAGAGGTTGTGGATAGGTTATTTGCTATAATTGTAGGACTCCAGGACACTACGCACGAGAGTGTCAGAATCAGACGCATCCATCATGTAAGTACCACACTCAGTTTGACCATACGGTACAAGATTTCCAAGTGTTGATAGTGAAGGTGCAGGAGAAGAAGGCGCAGCCTTAGCACCCTACACAAAACTTACAGATGATGAGGGCTAAGCCCCACGAGGGGGATCCATATGTGAATATAGTGCTGAGAAGCGGAGTAACGACAAGGGAAAACAACCTAAAGAGAATGGATGGGTCCATAAGGCCCTAGAAAAGGAAGTCAACTTTGATCTAGAATGCATGAAAGAAACGTTTATGGAGGCGAAGAAAATACTCACTGGGGCATCTACCTCAAGAAGTCAAGACAAACTACTAGAAACCAGCACGCCCATAGAGACTGATCTCACTATACTCACCACATTTCTAGAAACCTTTATGAAACTTCTACACGATAGTAAGGCTATGAAGGGCTTACAAGAATTGATAAACAAGTGTGTTAGTAAAGAAAATTCCCTTGAGGGACACCACATAGTTAGAAAGATTGGTAAACATAAGGTATGAACAGAGCATGAGATGAGACTCATTGTTCAGATAGGAGATCATGAGATGGACTAGATTATTTTGGGTCTTGGATTTGATGCGAATGCTTTACCTAAATAGACATGGGAGAGAATGGGGATACTTACACTTCAATGGTCTCTAATTCAACTAAGAATGGTGAACTAGTAGAATATTATCCCTGTGGGATAACTACATGGAGTCATCATAGATATAGAAGGTGCGAGCGCTGGCTAATTTCAAAGTGATAGAAATTGTTGATGAAAGCAATCCATACCCCACGCTCCTTGGAATTGACTGGGCCATTGATATGAATGGATTCATCATCTTGAAAAAGAGGACAATTTCATTTGAAAGGAAATCATTTGACGTTGTAGTACCGTTGGACCCTGGAAAATGGTTGCACTATACTAAACTGGTCTGTAACTATGAAGAAAGTGATGATGATTTGGATCAAACATACAAAATTATAGCACAAGACCAATATTGGATTAATCCAACAGCTGATGGATGGATTGCATGGGACCACGAAAGCTCCTTTGAAAGAGAAGTCCCTGAGGATCATCGCCTCCAAGCATTGGATTTAGCATTGTGCACTATGCCCACACGGTAGTGGGGTACACAAAAGGACATCTTTGATGAATGGTGTGAGCACAGGAGAATGATGAGGTTGTAGTTTGGTCATACTAAAGTGTGATTAACTGAAAAATATGATTGGAGAAATGATCCACATGATCATTTGTCGAAGTGGAAGTCTACAGAACAAAACCACAGCTAGAGTGGGTGCACTTATTTGATCATACTTTCGATATAATCCCCATGAATTGGTACCTAGAAATAGAGCTTTGCCATGGCACCATGGAGTGGGATATATTAAGGGAAGGATTTTTGATGACCTTCAGTTTTGAGGATTGGCTTGAAAGCATCGATGAAGCTCTATAGGAGATTAAGGCAACAATATTCAGGATTCTGCAAGATCCTTTGGAGGTGGTTCAACCAAATTAGAGCACCCAACTATGCCATGTGCTAGAATGTTATAATGTGACTTCTAAGGGGGAGGATGAACATCTAAGAAATATCAATATCCTAGAGGTAGAAGGCCACCACAAGGTTGAAGGTTTGTAGATAGAAAATCGAACATCATCGTGCCATTGAAGACTAGGCAAGTGAACATTGGTACTGAAGCAGAACCAAAATTTGTGAAGATCGTAGATTACTAGGATGATGCCATGGTGGATAAATTTGTTGAGTTACTCCGTGAGTACTATGATCTTTTTCCTACAAAACTGTCAAACTTAAAGGGCATCATAGGTGACTTGGGCGTGATGAAAATTACGTTGAAGATAGACATGAAGCATATTAAGAAAAGAACATATCGCCTTAATACCAAATACAAGGAAAAGGTCCGCTTGGAGTTGGAAAATATGCTTGAGGCAAGCATTATCGAACTAGTGGAAGAATATGATTGGGCGAGCCCAATGGTGGTCCAAGAAAAGAAGCAAAAGGGAGAAATACAAATTTGCATAGATCTAAGGAAGCTTAATGATGCCTACATCCATGATCCTTTTCCAACACCATTTACATACGAGGTGTTGGAAAATGTTGGAAGGAAGGAGGCCTACTCATTCACTGATGGGTTCTTTGGATACCATCAGATTAAGATTGCACCGGAAGACAAGAGTAAAACAAGCTTCGTGATGGAATGGGTTTGTTTCCAGTATATAGGAATGCCATTTGGACTCAAGAATGCACTGGCAATATTCTCTAATGTGGTCATTTCGGTGCCCAAGGATTTTATTCACAAGTTTTGAGATATTTTGATGATTGGACAGTGTTTGGGTTAGTAAGCACCATGTATCTAGTCTATGCTTAATGTTGGATATGTGCCGAAGATATCAGATCACGATAAACCTAAAGAAGTGCTTATTCTCTGTCCCCTTTGGGATTTTGTTATGTCATGTTGTGTGCAAGCAAGGACTAATGGTGGACCCTACAAAGATCATGGTAATAGTCAATTTGGATGCCCCGAGGAGTGTCAAACAACTGCACGCAACGTTGGGCCATATTGGATATTATCAAAAGTTCATCAAGGCTTATCCTCAGATCACTGTGCCTATGGAGAAGTTATTGAAGAAGGACATTACATTTTGTTGGGATGAGGAATGTCAGCATAGTCTGGAAGTATTAAAGGAAAAGATGGTCATTACGTCTATCTTGTTCTTCTTGGATTGGAAGTAGGAATTCCATGTGCATGTTGATGTCTCGTGTATTGTGTTAGGAGCAATGCTGACACAAGTTAGTGAAGGAGAGATGGATCACCCTCTAGCATTTGTGAGAAGGAAATTATCAAAGGCTACGAAGAATTACTCAATGATAGAGTGCAGAGGTTTGGCTATGGTGTACATGCTCCAAAAGTTCAGACACTATCTGTTGGGCAGACATTTCAAGATGTACACAAATCATTCTGCCTTGAAATACTTGGTCAATAAGCTTGTGTTGGGGAGGAAAATATGTAGATGGTTATTGTTATTTCAAGAATATGAATTTGAGGTAATTTTGAAGTCAGGAAGGTTGAATGTAGTACCTGTTCATTTGTCACAAACTGAAACAAGGGAAGAGCCTACTAATTTCGAGGAAGGGTTTCCCGACGCGCAGCTCTTTGCAGTGCACATAGTGGATAACCATTTTGCAGCTATTATCCAATTTTTTACTATAGGGATGGATCCAAAAGGATACACTAGCCAGAAGAAGAAAGAGTTAGTAGTGCACGTAGTAGATTTCTCAGTAATTGTAGGACATTTATATAATATGGGTTCAAATGAGATACTTTGATAGTAGGTGCCTGATTTTGAACAAAATAGCATCCTCACTGAAGCTCATCAAGGAGTTGCAGGAGGACATTATGTAGGAAGAACCCAACCTATAGATATTAAGTACAAAGATTTGTGAGCTCCAAAATTAGTATTACGAGGCTACGGCGACGGTGCACTTAATTGCTACAGCACATCACCTCGCCAAGTTGCAAGAGGGGAAGCAACTCCTCGCACATGTGGAAGCAACTCAGAAAAAAGAGGCTGTACTTAAGCCTAGGTTGGGCCCTTGGTTGGATGAATCCTACCAAGTCTCAACCAATATTCAAGAGAAGCTGACAAACTTGCAGCTCACATAGCATAAGATCAAGCTGGCTAACAAAGGACCAGCTACGGAGCAGCTTGCCAAACAAGTGAAGCAGGAAGCTACACAGAGCATTGTTGAAGTAGAAATTGTGCAGGCTGAGTTGGGGGATCTTTGCAATAAGATCACCACACAAGTTGAGTGACTTGAGGATGAGTCATGTCCTTTGTGTTGGGGGACTGTTGGGATGGGGGCCATTGGGTCAATTTTGGGTTAAAAACCCGTGTTTTGATGTAAATTTTGACAAAAATATGTAAATTCTCTGTGAATTGTAGATGCAGAGAAAATAAGTAGATAAGAGTCAAAAATGGTTTTTACCCTCATGTGTGTAAAATATTGAGTCGATTTGGAGATATACCCTTGGTTTGTGGACCATGGGATTGTATAAATAGGTGTGTCTTAGAGAGTCTAAGGTAGATCTAGGCTTTTGTCTATGGGTATGACCAATGGAGTCCTAAGAAGTTAGCATGGAGAAGTAAGTCTTAGAGGAGGAAAAGGCTCTATAGTTGAGTGCACAAAGGCCTAGAGTAGTGTCCATCGCTGACTACACGGACCCTTGCAACTGAGTGCGCAGGGAATTTTTGAGTTTGTAACATTATACTGAAGATCAATAAAGAAGGTTGTTGGAGAAATTCATATGTTTTATCTGTTTCCTTCTGCTATTTATGTTGTGATATGTGTTTTGATGAGATAATGCCTTTATGAAATAATGATGTATTAATGCGGAAATCTACTGGATAAGTATTATTAATAGAACACAATGCATGTTAAGTATTTGCGTGAAGGTTATAATACTTTCTGTTAATTTTATTAAGCACTTAAGCAAATCTGTGTGGATTCTGATCTATTTCTAGTCTATGATGTGGGTAATTAGATAACCTATCTGTTAAGAGTTTATAGAAGCCGATCATAGACCTTCGTGGAGGTATAGAGGCCATTTGAGGGAAACTACAACACCAAGGCCTAAGGGATTAGGGATTTGCACAAAGGTAGATCTAGGACATAAAAAGGACATCACACTGATCTCTAGCTATGGAAACTTGGTTCCAGCATCCCCTCATATTGCTTCAAGTGAGACTTCAATCCATGCTACACAGGTTGATTCCAAAAGGTCCAGTAGTGTACGGTTTTTCTTGGCACAACTAACTCTGAACCTGGGTTAGGAACCACTAAGCCAACAAATTTTCCATAAAAACATCTTCTTGGGCCAAATCACACTTGAGGTCTAAATCTTCCATAACAAAATAAATTGAAAGATAAGTAGGTGCACTTGGGAATACATCAACACATATAATAATGGATTTATAATAAACAAGATAAAGTTTATCCAAGGCTTCAAATTGATTGGGAAAATCAATTCCATTTGATTCATCACCGAGATTCTTAGATTCAAAACCAACAAAGGATGGAAGAACATCATCTTAACATGGAGGATTTTGAAAAACAGAAGAATGATGATCCAATTGGATGTTGGTGGCCACCAGCCTATTCTACTTAGACTCCCATCACTGTCTCTTTCATTTATTTAGTTTCCTTACTTGTAGCACAATTTACTATTTTTGGCATTTTTTCAGGTCCTGAACTTCTAGAGTCGTTTTGAGGCCCTAAACGACGTTTTTTGGGAAAATTGGGGTCAACATGGGGCATTGATTGATGTTCGACACTCAAAATTTATATCCTTGAGATAGATATTTCTAACGAGTTATTTTGCATGTCAAACTGAGATCGTATGCCCAAGTTACGACCCTAGGAAGTTGGTGTACCAATTTACCCAAACGGGAGCCATAGTTTGGTGCTTCATCTCCTAGGGTTAGAGTTTTGGATGTTTAGGATTTTCCATTGTTTCTCAATAATAAATAGGACCCTAAGCCTCATTGTAACATATTTTAAATGCATGTTGCTGCCACATCTCTTCTCATAGATAAGCTACCATTGCCTTAGCTAGTCTTATTTCCATTCTATTTGTAAGCATATTTCAATATTTGATATTAATGAAATGAAGTGTTATTTCTGTTGCATCTCTATATTTATGGTTATATATGTAATTTGTTGCAATCTTGTTTAAGTTTGGATTAGTGTTATCAAAGCTACTCTTTCTCTATTTTTCTTTGCATGTCCCCAACGAGGTTAGGATATAAGGAGTTAGGGCTCAAATTGGTTGAACCTTTGCAAGACCAGCTTTGCAAATCTTGAAGGCCTCCCATGGCGGAAGAGAAGAAAGACAAGGGGGTAGGAGATCCTTTAAAAATCTTGCTAGAAGAATCCCTTGAGTGACAAAGGATTGTGATGATGGAAAACTTTGTTCAAATCCTTCAACAACTCCCCAAAGGTGATGCATCTCCTTCCAGAAACTACTCTGCAAGTGCCACACCCTTTAAGGTATAAGTTAACTTTGACATCCCCATATTTGAATGTTAGATAGATACGGATGCCGTAGATAAATGGTTAAATATACTAGAAGGTTGATCCAAATTTAAAGAGGAAGGAAAAAAATTATAGAGATAACCATAAATACAGATATGTGGCAAAAATAATACTTCATTTCATTAATGTAAAATAGTAAAATATTCTTACAAACATAAATGGAAATAAACTAGCTTGGGTGATGGTAGCTTATCTTTTAGGAGAGATGTGGTAGTTACATGCCTCTGAACTATCTTACAATGAAGATCGAAGGCCTATTTATCATTGAGAACAATGGAAAACCCTAAACATCCAAAAACATAACCCTAGGAGATGAAGCGCCAAACTGTGGGCCCCATTTTGGGTAAATTGGTACATCAACTTCCTGGTTGCATAACTTTGGCATACAATCTTTGTTTGATGTGCACAATACCTCGTTAGAAAGGTCTATCTAAGGACGACAACTTTGAGATGAGAAACATGGATCCATGGACCCATGTTTCTCCTATTCTCCCAGAAAATGTCGTTTAGGGCCTCAAAACGGCTCCTGAAGTTCAGGACCCGAAAAACTGCTAAAAATAGTAAACTATGCTACAATTAAGGAAACTAAAAAACTAAAAGAAACAATGGTGGAGGTCCAATGAAATTGGCAGGTGGCCACCAATATCCACCTATACCATTCCTCCCCCCTTAGGAAGCAATGGTCCCCATTGCATTTTCTGCTGAACTTGGTCCCTAGTGAGCCACTTGCCTTGGCAAAGGAGTTGGCCTGCTTTGACAACTCAATACAGTTGGATCTTTTGCTAGTGAACGTGCTTGATCTGTGTGTCCATGATCTGAATAGTTGCATATTTTTCCATGCAATATGGATTTAACTCTATTGGTGTGAGTTATTCTACAATGTCAGATGTGTTTAGTAATGGTGGAAAGTATGGCCAAAGGCAGTCCACATTGAACACTGGGTGCAGGCTAAGGAATAGGGGAATGTTGAATTCAAATGCATTGTCTCCCATAGCCTTGGTAATGGTGTAAGGACCATATCATAGTGTTATTAGTTTCTGATAGGCTCCAGTAAGGCATTCCTTTTGCAAATGCAACCAGACTCTGTCGCCCACCTGAAACTTGTGTGGCACCCAATGTTGATCATGTCATTTGTTGTACTTGGCATTTGATTTATCCAGAATGTCATGGACTTGCTGGTAGATATGTTGGATTTGCTCAATGAAGTTGTTTTCCTTATCTATTTCAGACTAGACATGAGCCAAATATACCTGAGTAGCTGCAAATTGCATGGCCACATCAATGGGACATAGTGGCTAGAATCCCAAGCCCACCTGAAAAGGGTTGTGGCTAATCGAGTTATGGAGAGCCTAGTTATAGTTGCGTTGAACATAGGGGAGGCTCTCATCCCATGAGTGTGGATTCTTTGAGTTGTACATGCGTAGAATGTGTATGATCATCCTATTGACAACCTCTATGTGGCCTTCAATTTGGGGATGGGAGGCTGTGGACTTAGTGAATTTCGTGTCCAAAATTGACCAGAGACTGGACCAAAATGTACTGAGGAACTTGCTGTCCCAATCTGAGATGATAGACTCTACGATCCCAAAGTGTACCCACACTCATTCAAAGAATATTTTAGCAATGGCTTCTGCTATGATATTCTTCTTGTAAACCACAATAATGGCCATCTTTGAGAACCCATCGATGACCACAAAAACATAGTCGTTTCCATGCTTAGTAGAAGGAAGGCCCAACATGTCATCCATGGAGATGGATTCCCAAGGTAGAGTAGGGGTAGGAAGTGGGGTATATAGGCCTTGATTCTTGATGGTAGGTTTGGCAATGGCATAGGCAGTGTAGGATCTGATGTACTTCCCAATATCCTATCAAAGATTTGGCCAGTAGAAATACTTCTACAGTACTGCCACCATTTTCTCGACCCTGAAATGCCTAGAAGCCCAACTGTAGTGTGCTTCCCAAATCATCTTGGCACGCTCGCTTGAAGGAACAAAAAGGTGACCCAAGTGGCATAACAAGCATCCTAAAGGTGAAAATCTCGAACATGTTGACCCTCCGAGAGTGTTTGGTATGTGTGGCTGAATTTTGGGTCATGTTTGTAGAGAAGTGGCCAATCAAAAGTCTTGTGCCCACAAGAGTTGAGCATAGTGGTTAATGTCATGATCGATGGTCGATTGAGGCAATCTGCAACATTATTAGTGTTTCCCTTCTTATACTTGATATTCAAATGGAACTGTTGCAGGTATGTGGACCACTTTTGATGGTGATCATTCTACAACTTCCCTTGGGTATGTATGAACTGCAGGGGCCGGTGGTTTGTGTGGATGACCGTTTCCTTCCCCAAAATGTAATGCCTCCATTGTTGGTAGGCTTACACAATGGAATACATCTTTTTTTCATAAGTGGGATACTTTCGGACTGTGTCTGAATGTGTCTCACTATGATATACCACTAGATGCCCGTGTTGAGTAAGGACTACCCCAATATCATAGTGTCTCACTATGATATACCACTAGATGCCCATGTTCAAACCAAAATAATTTTGCTTTTGCTCCTCCCTTGGTGACTTGACTCAAGGGCCAAGTGATATGAGAAAATCCCAACACGAACCTACAATAGAAGTTGGCAAGACCCAGAAAGTTGTGGGGCTCTATTGGAGTGGTTGGAGATGCCCAATCCCAAATCACTTGGATCTTGGCTAGATCCACATGCACCCCCCATTCATCAATAATGTATCCCAGATATTGAACTTGGGTCATGCCAAAAGTGAATTTCTCCAAATTGGCACATAACTTGTGTTGTCATAGTGTTTGGCGAATCTATCGAATGCAATGGAGGTTCTCTTCCCAACTCTGGCTGAAGATCAGTATGTACTCCAAGTATACCACTACAAATGAGTTGGTGAATGGCCACAAGATGTCATCCATTAGCCTCATGAAGGTTGCAGGAGTATTCATAAACCTGAAAAGCATAACCAACCATTCGAAAAGGCCCTCCTTAGCTTTGAAGGCAATCTTCCACACATCGGAGGGTTCGATTGGTACCTAGTGATATCCTGACTTCAAATTAATCTTGCTGACATATTTTCCCCCTTTAGTTGGTCCAAAAGGTCATCAATCCATGGGATCGGGTACCTATTCTAGATAGTGATCTTGTTCACTGTCTGATAGTCAATACAGAGTCTCCAAGTCCTATCCTTTTTCTATACCAACACGATTGGGCTCCCACAGGGCGATGAACTCGGTTGGATATGACATTTCTACAGCAGCTCTGGAATATGCCTCATGATTTCATCGTTCTCTAGAATGGAGCTTTGATAGATTGGTCCATTGGTCAGCGATGCACCTAGGGTTAGATCAATGGAGTGCTTGACTTGACAGTGTAGAGGAACCCCTGTAGGGGAGGTGAAGATGTCCTCATACTCCTACATGATCTTTTCCATCTGTAGTTGTTGTGTAGAGGGGCCTGTCTAGAGGTCATGGCCACCATCTTCTTCTTTTCTTAGGGGCATATCATCAGGAAAACAAATTTGCTGGTTTTTGAAATGAGCTTATTGCATTGTTTTGCAGTAACCAAAGAGATGGAAACAGGTGGTGCTACCTCCGGTATCCTATACAACTTATTTCCCAAAGTAACAATAATAGCACGAGGCCTTGAATCATACACAACATGTCACTTCCATAAGTATTGTTTTCCTAATAGTACATCACAAACATCAAGGGCAGCAACATCACATAATATCTCATCCGTGAAGGGCTTGGTGTTGTATGGAAGGTGACATTGTTGGCTCACATGAAGATCTTGTCCTTGGTGAAGCCACTCGATGGTGTATGTTTGTGGATGTGTTGTGGTTGGTAAGCCTAGCCGCTTCATGACTTCTACCGAAATGAGGTTCTTTTGGCTCCCGCTGTCAACAATGAACTATAGCGGGGAGCCCTTTACCCACATCTGGGAATGGAAGAGGTGCTCCTTATCCTCTAGATCTTTGAGTTCCTCCTTCTGGATATTTTTGGTGGCAATAGTGGCGTTGGCCTCTGCATTGATAATCTACTTCCCTTTGTCATCCCACTTATCCAATTCTGACTTAGAGTCAGAAAATGCATTTGATTATAAAGACTTTAGCTCGGCCACCAATGACTGCATGGCCCGACACTCGTGTTGTGAGTGGAGCTCTTATGGATATCACACCACTTTCCCATGTCCTTCTTTAGCATCACGGTGTTGTTATTTTCTTGTGGATTTGGTAGACTTTCCTGGGCCACCCTGCCTTGGTTTTGTCCTTTGTTTAGTACTTTGGTGGTGCCTTTCCCTTGCTTCAGATTTGCAGGTCCAAAGTCTCGCTTCTTCTGTTTAAACTTCTTCTCGATCTTGACAGCATATTGGTACGTCGTGCTAAGCAAGGAGATGTCCAAGAAGTCCATTTCATCCTAGATGTACCTATGTAGGTAGCTATGATATTTGAGTACCAAATGCAACTCAAAATCCTTGATACCCAACTTTGTGCAAAGGGTATGAAAAATATTGCTAAAATATGGCATGTCTTGGTCCCTTCCCTGCTGCAATGTGGTTCACTTTATGTATTTATCCTCATAGCTTCTGGTAGGGTAGTATTGCTCCTTGATGGAATTCCAGAATGAATTCCAAGTGGGTGCGGCTGAAAATAGTGAGGCCATACTTTCATTCTTTTGATCACAATAGGTTTCCCACCAGTCCTTGACGTGTGGGGCGACTTTGAGAAGAGTGAAAGTATCTTTTCTCGGCAGGAAAAATCATGAATAGAAAAATACCCTTCTAGCAGATTTAACCATTTATATACAACATCTGCATCTATCTGACCCTCAAATATGGGAATGTAAAAGTTAACTTGTACCTTAAAGGGTGTGGTGCTTCCAGAGTAGCTACTAGAAGTGGATGTGTCGCCCTTGGGCAGCTGCTAAAGGATCTGGGAAAAGTTGTCTATCATCACATTCCTTTGTTTCTTGAGGGCCTCTTTGAGCAAGATTTTGATAGGATCTCCTACCCCCTCATATTTCTTTTCATCTACCATGGGAGGCCATCGAGATTTGTGAGGTTGGTCTTGTGAAGGTTCGACCAGTTCAAGCCCTAAATCCTTATATCCTTACCTCGAAAATGAAAATAGAGAAAGAGCAAACCGCTTTGATACCACTGATCCAGATTTTAACAGGAACACAACAAATTACAGAGATAAACATAAGTATAGAGATGCAACATAAATAATACTTCATTTCATTAATGTAAAATATTGAAATATGCTTACAAACAGAAATGGAAATGAACTAGCTCGGGCGATGGCAAATTATCTATGAGAAGGATGTGGCAGCTACATGCCTCTAAGTTGTCCTACAATGAGGCTCAAAGGCCTATTTATTGTTGAGAAACAACGAAAAACCCTAAAAATCCAAAAACCTAACCCTAGGAGATGAAGCGCCAAACTATGGTTCCCATTTTGGGTAAATTGGTACATCAACTTCCCAGGGTTGTAACTTTGGCATACGATCTCTATTTGACGTGCAAAATACCTCGTTAGAAATTTCTATCCTAGGAATACAACTTTGGGATGAGAAACATCGGTCCATGGACCCATGTTGCTCCTAGTTTTCCCAAAAAAGGTTGTTTAGGGCCTCAAAATGGCTCTGGAAGTTTAGGACACAAAAAACTGCTAAAAATAGTAAATTGTGCTACAATTAAGGAAACTGAAAAATTGAAAGAAACAATGGTGGGGGGGCAAGTGGAATTGGTGGGTGGCCACCAATATCCACCTAGATAAAAGGTTATTTTTCTATTCACGATTTCTCCAGCTGTGAAAATATTACTTTTGCACTTCTCAAATCCACCCCCCACGTCAAGGACTAGTGGGAAACCTATTGTGAGAAGAAGGAAAAAAGTACACCTTCACTATTTTCTATCACACCCACTTGGAATTCATTCTAGGGTGGCATTAAGGAGCAGTACTACCCTTTTGGGATCTATGAGGATAGATACATAAAGTTGACCACATTGTGGTAGGGAAGGGACCAAGACATGCTAGAGTTTACCGAAGTTGGGTATCAAGGATTCTGAGAAACATTTGGTACTCAAGTACTGCGACTGCCTACATAGGTACATCTGGGATGAGAGGGATTTCCTGGGCATCTCCTCTCTCGACACGGCATGGGCATCTCCTCTCTCGACATGACATACTGATATGCTATCAAGATTGAGTAGAAGTTTAAATAGGAAAAGGGATATTTTGGATCTACAAATATGAAGCAAGGGAAAGGCACCCCCAAACCATAGAGCAAAGGGTAAAGTCAAGGTGGGGAAACCTAGGATAACCCACCAAATCCGAGAGAAAATAAAAACACTACGAAGACAAAGAAGGACATGGGAAAGTAGTGTGACTTTCATAAGAGCTTTACTCACAACACAAGTCAGTGTCGGGCCAAGTAGTCACTGGTGGCCGAGTTGAAGGCTTTTGATTCAAATGCATTTTCCAACTCTGAGTCAAAACCTAACAAGAGGAATGACAAAGGGAATTAGATCATAGCCCAGTGCTACTATGGCCACCACCAAGATCTAGAAGATTGATCCTGGGGATCCAAAGGAGGGGGAATGCTTATTCCACTCGCAGATGTGGGTGAAGGGTTCTCGACTGTAGTTCATTGTCGATAGTGGGAGACAAAATAACCTCATTTTAGTAGAGGTCATGAAGTGGTTAGGCCTACTGACTATAGCACATCCACAACCATACACTATTGGGTCGCTTCACCAAGGATGATATCTCTGCGTTTGCAAATAGTACCACCTTCCCTACAACATCAAGCCCTTCATAAATGAGGTGCTATGTGATGTTTCTCCTCTTGAAGTTTGTGATGTATTACTAGGAAAACCATACTTGTGGAAGTGGCATGTTGTATATGAGTCTAGACCTCGCTCTATTATTATTTCTTTGGGACGTAAGATATACAGGATACTAGAGGTATCCGCTCCTACCACCATCTCTTTGATCTCTGCTAAGCAATACAATAAGATCATCTCCCAGACTGGGAAATTTGTTTTATTTATGATTCGCTTTGTTATACAGTATTTTTTCACGGTTCCTGCACTTCCCTGTGACATACCCTGAAGTGCTCAAAAAATGATTATTATATAGTATACTCATCAATGTATATAGCTCATATCCCTCCTTTAACTTTGCTTGGAAAATCCTTGGAGCTTTCCCAGTAAAGAAAATGGCTCTTGAAACCCTAAATGAGAGTCATTCCCCTTATGAAGCTCAAAACTGCAATGATCGCCTGTTGCACCTTGTTAAGCCATCAATGGCATCGCTTTGTTCCCTCTCATACTCATGATGGTCTCAAAAAGGAATTCTTCCCAATGAGGATGAGAAGCTTCATGACCTAGAAGCTTCCAAAGTGGTGAGTTGGAAGTGATTTCACATAGAGGAGGTCGAATCCTCCTAATTTGACCTCTTGGTCTCATCCCTATGAGCTACCTCGTTGAGGTGTGGGCCTAATCCTATCTTTGGAGGAGACTTAACTCCCTCTCCTAGCCTATAAATTCCCCCTCTACCATTCCCGAATGGTTGATCTATGTCCATTTGCACCCCTATAATGAGCTTGTGTTTAAAGGCTATTCATTAGACTTGGGGAAGGAGTGTTGGAGAGTTTCTTTGCTTGGACTTGGATTACCACTCAAGGAGAGCCTTTCAATATCAAGGCTATGGTTGTAAGCTTCCCCTTTATTCTTTAGATAATAATAAAACTGTTGGTTCATCTTCCCAAAATATATATGTTCATGTATGTGTTGGTTTGGAATTCCTTGATCAACTAAATAGGTTATTATTGGATTTTCTATTAGTTTTGGTATGCCTTGTTGTCTCATGGTCACTTGTGCAGGTACATAAGTGCTGAAAGAAGCAAGAATAAGTCTTTGACACAAGTGGTTCAAGGATCTCAACAAAGGAAATCAAATTAGAATTAGAGAAAGGTAGGCCTTCTCTCTTATTCTACTTTTCAATCATAATCTAGGAAGATGTCTAGTTTATTGTCCCTTAAGTTGCTAGACCCACTCATTGGGCTAGAGGGATCATATTTGTCCATAGAGAGGTTAACCTTGTCAACAAAATGGTGATTCCACTAGGGAGCCTATGACCCTTTCCTTCCCTTCCTTCATCTTGTCTTTCGACGAGTTTGATCAACCACTGATTTTTTGAATTCATTGCTTGTTTGTAGTCAATGTCATTGTTTGGTAGATGCCTAAAGATTGTTAACTTGAGTTGTTCTTTTAAATTTTGGATTTATTTTTCCTTTTCCTCGACCATCACGAATTTGAGTCTGATAGTCATGATTATATCGTGGGTTTTTTAGTTACAGTACTGATGATTGCTACTTTACTATTGATAGGTGCGATGATTGCAGAAAATGGTTTTCTTTCTTAATTTTAGTACTAGTTGCCTTCTCCCTATGATTTACCAGTGTATTTTTCATTGACTCTCTCATTGTCTAATTTCAATTGTCTTTTAACTTGGCTTGAGTATCCTTGAAGGTTGATTAGCCTTTTATGGTTCTAGGTCTTCTAGGTCAACCTTCGTACACTTGTTGGTCTTCCCATTAGAGATCAAAGATCGATTGCCTGTGTTAAAGAGTCTTTGTGTGTTCAAGCATACTTTGCAGATCACTTTTTGGTTCTTTTTCCTTAAGTTGTTTTCATTAGTGGATATAGTGAAAGTTACTTAAGCTTCATTTGATGAATGATAGATTAAAAATTGATTGTCTCATTTGAATCAAAAGAAAGTATTTGCTTTCAAGTTTTTATGTTTTGAATTGAAAGTGAAAGTGATATTCTTTTCCTAGTTTTCAGAACATTTTGTGTTGCATTTGAATCATTGATGTGAAAGAGATTTCCATACTTCTTGGTTTGCTTGCATTCTCTATTCCTTTGCACTAGATTATATTAGTTGCATTTTTTGAAAAAGAGGAAAATTATCATTGTGTCTTAAAGAATTTTTGTTTTAAGATTTGTTTTGGCATTGCATTTGCTTATCATATGAAAGATTAAATTTCATATTTTTCATTTAGGGTTTGAAGAGTGTCATGGGTGCATTTTTGCATTTTGTTTGATGCATGATTTGAGTGATATTTTTCCCTACATAGGTAGCTTTCATCGAATTGAAGGATTTCATTCCCTCATCTAGTTTGCATTTTAGGAAGAGGAAACATTGTTAAGGCCTTGAAATTGAGACATAATTACAAGATCAAATTTAAAATCTATCAATTAACCTAAGGAGAGTTTGAAACATTAACGATCATATCTAGTGGTCTAGGTCAGAGACGTGTTTAGGTGTCTTAAAAACTTAGCAGTTTGCATTCGCTTTGGCATTAGGAAACGTTGGCACAAACTTACGCTCACCATACTGTCGTGTATATAAGGGGAGACCCATCTAGGTTGCAATCCTTTATCCATAGGAAGTCAAGTATGCCTTCCTGTAAATGTGATACATCAAACATAGCATTTGGGGAGATTGTCTGCACGTACGTCAAGTCCTTGGTCAATTTATTAGCTAAGGTGTATATTGTAGTTCATGGTTACTTGGTAATCCTTTTACCTAGATTCACCTAAGTAGTCATTTTATCTTTTCTAACTCTTTAAATTTAAAGAGATCATCGAGCAACTTGTCCTTTCAAGCTCACAAAACTATTGAAAGTGACTAGAGTCACCTTTTCTCCCTTTTCTCAAATTTTAAAAGACGAAAAGGAAATGTTTTTTTCTAAAATTTAACTACCCATGGTAAACATGTCAATCACAAGAAGTTGCTTCTTAAACTAAATTGAGTAATTCCCTTTTTCAAGATTGTTAAAGGCCTAAACGAATTTCCTTCTTGTTGTTGAGGGGAAGCCATCATGGCTGAACCATTAATTCCATCTCATATTTCCCCTTCGTTGTTTGATACTGAAGGGTCCTCCCAAGGAGATCATCTGAAACTTCCTAGATCCCTTGAAGATAAAGGCATTGAACTTGGAATTTTTATGAGTATCCAACCTTTGTCTTCTCGTCTACCTCCATCAGATTCTTGGTCACCTCAAGAATCTGATCCAGATTCCTTTGATAATCCTATCCAGACACTTGAGAGTCCCCAGACTTCTGAAAGTCCACAAATATTGGTTGTTCATCCATCGAACCCGTTGTTCAATCCTGTTTTGATATCTCCGCAGCATCCAAACAGTCCATATGATTGGCTTGGTATTCCTTTGGATTTATCTCCTTATACATCTCTGGTTCCTCGTCGCCAGTTGTTTCCATCTATGGAGTCAGAAGGCGAGATCCTAGACTCCTCTTTGGGTCATTCAAAAGTCTTCTCTACCCATACTCCTCACTTAGATGATGAGTAGGGATATGTTTTTACTTGTATGGGCCTGACCCAGGTTCAGAGGTGATTTGGCCAAGCAAATCCTGGTACTACTAGCCCTTTTGGCAACAGTCCGTGGAGCGTGGACTGAGGTCTCACCTGAAGTAGCATGGGAGGGCGCTAGAACCAAGTTTCCACACCCTGGGGATGTCTGATGAGTTTCTGGAGGTCCGCAAGTTCACCTTGCGCACACTTCGCTATGTGCACTTGCTATTCCTTCGCAACCTACGATGTTGCTTCCACACAACCCTACTCATGACGCAACCCATATAATACCCAAGTTCCTTACAATTTGATCTATTATTACCTGATTACTTAATTTTTTTGTGTAATACTAATAATTATTACAATATATTCAACAATCATATCAGTGCATTCAATAAATAAAACAGTATAAATGTAAAGAAGGAAATGCACAAGTAGATACACAGAAATAGGAATCAACTTCTCTTTATTATTCTTTGATCAAGATTACAGACTCAACACCACCCTTTGCACTCAGCTGCAGGGGTCAGCGCACTCATCTGCGGACTCTACTAGGCCTCTACACACTCAGTTGCAGAGCCTCTTCCTACTACTACGACCCAATACACTTAGACTCTTACTCTATGCTCGAACCATTCGTACTCTTCTCTCTTCGTTCTTTGCTCTCTTTACAACTTAGAGCCTCGCTCTACTTATAGAATCCCATGGTCCACGGACCATGGGTAGGTCGACATTACTTTACCTTACATTACAAAATTTTAGGGCAGACAGCCCTATGAATCATCCTATACTTCATGCTTTGCGCCCATAATTCTCTGAGTCTTACAATAAATTTGACCAAAACTTGGGATTTGAGCCCCAAAACATGTTGTGGGGGGATTCCATGCCTAGCAGGCCCCTAACACAATCACCATGACTCATCTCGAGTCACTCTAGTTGTGCGATGATCTTGGCGCAGAGCCCCCCCAACTGGTCTCGTACTGCTCGGAGGTCTGTGGCACATTGTTCTGCGGTTCAGTGGACCTGCTGCATGTGCTCTTCTGATGCTTCTTTTTGAGGATCAGTTGGCTACCTTAGCAAGTAGAGTCCTTGCATCTATGTGATCTTTCCCTCAATATCTTCCGTAATGGTGAAGGCCTCATCAATCCATGGCTGGACACGTGCTTTGAGAAGTGCCTCTTTCTGTCTGGTGGCATCCACCTACTCTTTTAGTGCCCTTGTTTACTGCATATTTTCCAGCCATTGAGTGAGGATGACTATCGACGTAGTTCCCCTTACATTATCATACTGCTCTTGAAGCTCACGCGCCTCTGTTTCCAGGCACTATATGTTGGGGTCCTTCTACAAGGATGTGAGGATGTCAAAGGCTTGGTCCAACATATTGGTATAGTCCTACACTACCTGTCCAATTTCTTCTAGTCCTATTTGAATAGTGCTAATGTGTTTCTCTCTAACTTCTGGAGGAGTGGAAGGCTGCACCTTCAGCCATAGCTCAACAATCTAGAGGTTCAGCTCTAGTTGCACTCACGTTGTTTCCTTGCGCACACTTCGGACTCCACTTTCCAGACAGTGGATCCACATCTCTATTGGTAGGTTTGTGGCAATGGACAACTCTGGGACTCGCTAGCATGCTTCATCAATTGTCTACACAATTTGCTAGTTCTGTGACACCAGTTTGTCACGTTGTATGCTGAGTTGTTCAATGTTGATCTTTTGCTCACTCATCACCTAAATTGCGGGCCCTCCTTGGCGTGGAGCTCTGTTGTTATGCCATCCGGTAGTTGGTACAATGTGTCTCATGGAAGGGTAGCCAAATTAAGTCCAAGTCCCTTGATCCTGCTCACCACGGCTCTGTCATCCTCGTTCTCTACTATTAGCGCTCCTTCCGGTAGCACTATGGTGTTGGCCATCTTTGCACGTAGCATCTGGTCCACTACTGGTGTGCCTATTGCACCGTAGGTGGCTACAGTTCCTTCCTATGAGGGCCACACCTATAGTTCCTTTAGCTACGTCCTTAGGGCCCCAACACAATATGTTGCTCCGACATGGCTTCTTGGAGCACTTCCTTAGTGACCTTGCGAACCATGTCGCTGATGTCGTAGAGGTCTCCTTCTATTAATGTGAATGGGTCGATGGCCAATTTAGATGCCTTAACACTTTTTCGTGGATCTGATCTCTCTGTAATGCACAACCTTTTTAGCTGGGTGGAAGTTGTACCCAGGTCTGCGCCTTCTTCTATGTCCTCTGCTTCTTGTCCTATAGAAAAGTCCTGGCCCTCCTCATCTTGCATTGTGGTGGCCCCTGTTGCCTACATTGTTGCTGCTTTTTCGGTGACCTTTGCCTGCTCCACGGCTGCCCTTGCTGCCTCGCGGACAGCCCTTACCTCCATGGTTGTTTTTCACTATGCCTTTTCTCAGCCAACTTCATAACATGCAACTTGGATTCATCCTATTGTTTCTGTGCTGTTGTTCTCTCTAGCTCTACCAAATTTGGGGTGTGCCACTCGGGGGCCATGATTCTAACATTGAAAATATTTCATCATCAATGGCGATGAAGGGGATCTTGGTCCATTGCTACATCGGATCCTTACGCACCTTGATGTAAACATTATGCATGTCCACCTTGAATTTTGCAAAGCTCTGCAAACTATTGTGCACTATGGGGGATAGTTGTGGCCATCTATTGATCCACACCGAGATGCTCACCTCCATGAACACCCAGAAGATCTTTGTCTTGTGAATATGCTTTGTGTCCTTGGCAGCCCAGAGCGATGCATACTTTGCGGCCTCTAGTAAGTCCTATTCAATGCTAGGGAACTGACTGTCCTCGGGCAATTCCCATCTTACTAGTAAAATGGAAAAGAGCAACCACATGTAGTGGAAGGTCTTGACCTGCTCTTGGGCTTCCTTATAGTTGGTCAAGAACTCCTCATAGAGGAACTCGGCTGAGTTGAATTGGACCCCCTCTGCGCATTGTTTAGCCAGCACAACTACCCGCAGTAGTAGCTCATCGCCGCAACATTTTCTCATTACCTTCCCGACTAGGAGTTGGGTGGCTACCTGCACCCCTTTATCTTTGATGTTGTTGATTGCATAACCCCTCTTTTTCTTCTCAAGATTGTATTTTTTCTTCATAGCCTCCACAAGCACCAAATCTCCGCTTTTTCCTACTATCAACGTAAGGTCCTTTCCCTTATAAGGGAGCTGGGAAATTCTATGGATGAGATCTGTTGTGATGGGAATAGGCTCCTCCAGCCATAAGTACCCATCGTGCACTAGGAAAAGTAGATGCTTGATGATGAAAATAGTGATAGGCGCACTGTGAAAGTGTGGAATCCACACCATATGAAATAATCTGGCCTTCTCCACACCCCACAGCCATTTCCGCGACTCTAGTGTTGTGACTAGCCCCTCCGTGCTCTGCTTCATGAGGCTCTCTGTGTCTAGATGTGGGAACTTCTCATTGTCCATGAAGTCCCAAACTTCAAAATTTATTGTGGGCACACAACCTAGGTGCAAGCCCTCAAACACAATTCCATCATGGAGGAGCAGGGTTCGGGTGCGCTCTTAGTGGCATCCAGGTCCTTTGGTATCTTAGTTTTCCCTTTCTGTGGAGGGATGTACTCAGAAAATTTCACTGCATAGAGCCTTAGCTGCATGTCCTCTTCCATGTCTTCTGCTTCCTCTATCTCATCGACAAAAGCCTGTAGGTCCTCCTCGTCGTCATCTGTCTCAATGGTGACAGCCTTTCCCTTTTCTTCCATTGAGATTTTACCAAACCGTGGGTTCCTTGGGGACATGCAAATTGGTCCCACTGCCTGCTTATCTTTCTTGGGCCTTAGTGTCTAAGGCAACTTCGGGATTTCTGGCATGACCCCAGTGTCTCCAGGAACATCATGTACCATGGGGTTCTTTGTGGTCTCATCAGTGGTTCCTTATGCCGAGCCCAAACCTCTCCTGGTAGTTCTCATCTTGTTTGAGCTATCTATGGGCATTCGCGAACTTTGGGGCTCAAATATTGCTTGGTGCTCAACACTCTGTGCTCTAAGCAACTGCTCAAATCTCAAATGAACAAGTGTTGTCTCATGGTTAGCCCCTAGATTTTTATAGCACTTTTTGTCTTAAATGCCTGTTGTTCGCTCCCTTTTGCCTTAAATCAGACATCTTGTCATGAATAGTGACACCAACAGTCACTTCCTAGCCTACCCACATGGCAACGCAGCCTCCCGTGCACGGTCATGACCGTTGTGACATGTTGGTTCTGCACGTACCTTCCTCATCTCGCAGCTCCCTAACATACTCTTTTATAGTCTCGCTCTCTCTTTCAACTACCTAGAGTGTTGAGACTATTCTCCCTACGGTTAGTTAGGTGGTCGTACCACAAGTGTGAGACATCAACTTGCCTTTGGGCATAGTCCACGGAAATTCCTCAATCACCTTCGTGACAATCGGTGCCGCATGTTCTACTATATGTAATGCGCTCCCCTGGTTACTGCATTTGGTGAGGTGCATCGTATCCATGATAGCAAAGTCATAAATTCTCAGCGAAAATCTTCTAATGCAGTGGTATGATCATCCGTATCTTGCTTTGTCATCCTTGGCTTATCAATGATACATGCTTTCATGTTCTTATTTTCCAGCCTCTTGATCTCAGCCTCCATCAAAATGCTTTTCTTCCTCAATCATACCTGGTCCTTTTCGAGTTTGCAAAGTCTAAGGTTCCCTTGCTAAATGGCTTCCTAAATCCTTATATGTTTGAGCTCATGTAGATGTGTGATTTCTTCCTCCTAGTCATCGTGCACTATCACAACAGTGGGAGCCATTACGTGCAGATTTCTTTTTGTATTCTCTTCAAAAATTACAGTCCCTACTCTATTTTGCACCTTTGGAATCATCTTCGCATTCAAGGTTTTGCACATGATCCTATAGGCACATCAAACCATTGGCACGCGTAGGTCCGAGTCAATTTGTCTCACCTGGTGAACCTTGTTTAGGACTCCAGACACCCTATCAAATGCTTCATCGTGGAGAATTAGTAGTGTGCGTCACCTTTCCAGCTATTGTAGTTTGTTTCAATTCTCTATTCTGGGGGTGGTGTGCACTTGTGCGGGTTGTACAACATATGTCTGTACCCATCTGGAAAGGTGGGCATGCAATTTGTTTTTCCCCTACAGATTGGCTTTCATTTGGAGTTAGGGTTTTCTAAAATGTAGGTGCATCAACCTTTTGCATCCACGCCAGTCCTTAAAATTTCCTTGATGTGTACCCCACCATCGTGTGGGCATTGCTTGCAGCACCCATTTTAAAGCATCAAAATGCTTCTATTTTGGTACTATGCTTTCAAATTTTCTCATAAATTCATCCACCATTGTTAATCCATCATATGTCAGTAGCTCCCTTGCCTCTATTGTCTTGCAACGTAATGATCTAATCATCATGTTGCAATTTAGCGTTGTTACTTTGTGCAGCCGATTCTGCCATCATTTTACTTCTTCGTCTAAATCTGAAGTGTAGGAGCTTTCGCACTCCCACGAAATCCTTCCATCTACAGTCAGATTCACCCAATCCTGTTCTCGCGTAGTTATATTTTAAATACAATCGAGATCGTCATCACTATCATCATCATGCACTGGTTCAGTGTATCACACTCCTTCGGCTGGATCTAGCGATAATACTACTTGTAGTGACATTTTTTCAAAGATCATTTTGCGCTTCTTCAGATTTATGACTTCATTCATATTGGCGACCTAGTCTATTCCTAGTAATGCAGGATAAGGATTACTGTCATCGACAATCTCTATCACTTCAAAATCCGCCTGCATGCTCCCACCTTCAATATCTACCATTACCCCTTGCAATCTTCCCATGAGAAGAATCTTATGTTAGTTTTCCATTTGTAACCGAATAGGGGACCATTTTAGTGCGGGTCTACCCATGCATTCCCATGTTTGCTTTGGTAGTACATTTGTGTCTGAATCTAGATCCAGGATTACTTGATCCATTTCATACTCGCCAATTTGCACAGTCAACCTCATTTCACTTCCTGTGCGCAATGCATGCTTTCCAAGTTTCCAGACCATGCACTGTTCTCCTAACCCTGCACACCTAGTGATAAGTTCCTATATTCCTTTGACTGCCTTACTATCACGCAACAGTTTCATGCATGTCTCTAGAAAGGTAGTGAGCATTGAAGGATCCATCCTTGGTTCTAGGTGATCCTTACTACCTGAAGTGGAGGCTGTTGTGAAGCTATTTTTAGCTTCCATGAATGTCTCCTTCACACGTTCTAAATCAAATTCAGGTTCCTTTGTAAGGGCCTTGCGAACCCACACACTTTCTTCTAGCTACTTCCCTTTATCATCTCCCATGGTCATACCCCTCCTGAGCATCATGTTTACATTTGAGTCTTCTTCGTGTGGTTCAAACCTTATCATCTGCAAATTCTGAGTTGGAGGGGGCTAGAGTACCCCTTCTTCATGCATCCTCACTATCAGCGAAGGATAGTCTTCTACCTCATGATCAAACTGAGTACAGTACCAACATGATGTCCTCATCAAGTTTATACAATCGTAGCCAAAGTGCCCTAGCCCTTCGCAACTATAACAAATTAGTTTTCTTCGACCCCTTCCTGGTCCCATTCCGCCTCAACCTCGACCACACCCCTAAAAGCCAGCATGCGCCATCCTTTCATTGGGGTTGAGGGCTCGTGTTTTGGTCTTCATCCTGTAGGTAGGAGTTTGATCCATCATAAGTTCGTAGCTTTGGAAAGTGCGTTCATCATGACCTATTGACCTGTAGAAATTACAAAACAATTGTTGGGACGTCTGCGTATACTTCTACAACGCATGACAATTATCCGTAGTGTGTTTTCCTCATATCTGGCAGATTGCACACCAAAATATAGACGCCATGGTCAGCCCTGCCTATGCCTCCAGTCTTAATGGCATCAACCCCCCCCCCCCCCCCCCACTTGTCAAGTATCCGCGAACACTGGACAATGGTCCTTGTCGTGCCCTTGGCCTTTGCATTTTATGCACCATACCTCCTTGCACGTCTCCGACCAAGGTGTCCTATCCTATTTCAAACTTTTCATTTCCAGACAAAGATTCTGCAATTATGTGTGGATTTGTTGGATTCCCAAACCAGGGTCTTGTATAGGGGTCTCATGTAATCTCAATTCCATCTCCAATTCTTTGACCTAGGTGGAAAGTTTTTGATGTGACAGCGTCGTCCTTAAGTGTGGCGTAAGTGATGCCACAAACCATCCGCGATGATGTCCATCTATCAACATCATATTGTTTTCGCGAATTTTACTCTTTAGCCTTTGGTCCAGATCCCAAGGGGTCTCGCCCAGGAGCATCACGATCTCCTTAAACCCAATGATTGATTGCGTTTCTGACTTTGGCATGCTAAATTCCCTATTCAGTGTAGGCTAGATCTCTATGATTCCTGTGTTTGGGTGGTCACTAGAATGCTTGATATACCATGTTAATGTGCGATCCTATAGCGTGCTCACCATTGTAGCCTTTTTAATATTGTCATCCACGATGCCTTGTGCTTCCCATACTGCTCTTACCATGAACTAGAATTGGTCTGGATCTTCATTCCCCACTCCTCTGAATACCAGTAGTTTGATCACACTCACCATACTGAACTGTGGTGGTGGCGGAGGTGGGGTTGGTGGAGATTGAGGTGAAGAGGGTGAGATGAGTGGCAGTGTGGGTGGAGGTGGTAAATTTGGAATACGCTACCTTATCAGACTGACCATGCTTCTCGGAACTTTCACGAGCTCTTCCTTGCTTTCCTGCGAGGGTGAAATCAAGGGACTGGTTTCCAACTCTTCACTACTTCTGCTTCTCTACATCTTCCCACTTCACGTAGTCCCAAATATTAATTTATTCGCATCACCCTCTTTTTACACAATAGCATCTTAATCCAAGTGTTCAAATATTTAATATACTTACCTCGTGGTCCCTTGAGGAAATCTCACTCCACCTCACTATAGCTGACAGTCATGTCTACCGCAAACTCAGTGATAAATCCTCTTATTATTCGGTCAAGCCAATGGTCCATAGCTCGCGCGATCTTATCTCCTGACACTTCTAGTCTGCACACTAATTCTAGAGTCCACACTATTGGTTTCTCAAGCCTACACCTTCCCTGGTTGTCTGCTAACTTTGTGATCCACTCATACAGCTCAGAAAGAAAGGATGCAAAGAAAATTTCATGGATTTCCATATACAAGTAGTGCTCCAACCACTGTTCCTTAGATACTTGCGGAGTTTCTTTTCCTACCTCGTGAACTCGTGAATGTTCTTGTCCAACCACTCTTCAGTTTCTTTTTTTGTTGGATTCCAGTGGCACGGCATCAAGCATCCCCTATGCAGATCCCGGGCTCGACAAAAGAACCATTTGTTGGCTTGTATGGGCTTGACCCAGGTTCAGAGGTGATTTAGCCAAGCAAATCCTGGTACTACTGGCCCTTTTGGCAACATTACATGGAGGGTGGATAGAGGTCTCACCAAAAGTAGTGTGGGAGGATGCTAGAACTAGGCTTCTACACCTTGGGGATGTCTGATGAGTTTCTAGAGGTCCGTAGTTTGACCCTGTGCACACGTCGCTACGCGCACTTGCTATTCCTTCACAATTTGTGATGCTGCTTCTGTGCAACCCTACTCGGGGCACAACCTGTACAATACCCAATTTCCTTGTTATTAAATCTATTATTACCTAATTACTTAACTTATATGTGTAAGAATAATGATTATTACAGTATATTTAGCAATCATATCAGCACACGCAATAAATAAAATAGTATAAATGTAAAGAAGTCAATGCACAAGTAGATACATGGAAATAGGAATCAACTTCTCTTTATTATTCTTCGATCAAGATTACAAACTCAACACCGCCCTACACACTCAGCTGTAGGGGTCCACGCACTAAGCTGCAGACTCTACTAGGCCTCTATGCACTCAGCTGTAGAGCCTCTTTCTACTACTACAACCCAATACACTTAGACTCTTACTCTATGCTCAAACCATTCGTATTCTTCTCTCTTCCTTCTTCACTCTCTTTACAACTTAGAGCCTCGATCTTTTTATACAATCCCATGGTCAGCAGACCATGGGTAGGCCGACATGACTTTACATTACATTATAATACTTTAGGGCAGACAACCGTATGACTCATCTGATACTTTGTGCTCCGCGCTCGTAATTCGCAAAGTCTTATAATACATTTGACAAAAACTTGGGCTTTGAGCCCCAAAACATGTTGTGGGGGGATTCCATGCCCAAAAATATGAGTTCCCTCCAGAAGGCTTTCCTTATATGGGAAGAGTCCCATATCTCTCTTATCCTGAGCTTAGTGAGTCCATATTGCCACATGGTTACACCAATTTAGCTCAGTTGGTTTCAGGCACTCCTAGTGCCTCATCCTTGTATCAGAAGCCCATCTATTATTTCAATGCTATGCCTACATCAGGTACGTCATTCAAAACACGACCTCTTGACCTCTTGTGCAAACTACATTCACTTCAGTTCTGGTTCAACCTACCATTCTGTCTCAACCTATTTCATTGTTTTGACCAACTCTTCTGGTTTAACTGACTGTCTCGGGTCAGGTCTCAGTAAGTTCTTCTATCTCTCTAATGAGTGGATAGACTGTGCCACCACCTGGAGGGGAAATATCCTAATATTCCTCTTATGTCAGGAAAAACCAGTGTGAGTGGATTACAAACTCACATAGTTGGGATGAATCAACCTTTTTATGGCACTATTCCTAACCCTACTTGTCCATCTGGGTCAGGTAATGTCCAATTCCAGTAGCCATATATGGCTCAGGTGCCATTCCAACTGGCTTATGTCCCATATGGTTCACAAGCCTTGGTTAATCCACCTTACATTACTCAAGATGAACCTTTTGTTTAGCCCGATCAATCCATTGTGCCTGGTGGATATGGCCAAATCCAATTTGGGAACTATCAATACCCTCAGGGTATAACCCTAAGAATGATCCAACTACCCTTGCAGCAACAAGGAGAACCTTTGCAGTAGCAATGGAAACCTTCAAAACAGTAAGGGCAATATTTTCAGTAGCAAGGATAACTACTACAACTGCAAGGGAAGCCTTTGCATTAGTTACAACAACTTTTGCAGCCACAAACACAGTTTGTTTAGCAGTCCTCACAAGGCCAACCTTTGCAGCCACAGGGCCAACCTTTACAACATCAAATCCAACCTTTGTAGCAACAATGTTAGCCTTGGCAGCAACAAACCTTATATGTGTATCAGCAAGGTTAGCCTTTGTAAGCTCAAGGTCAACCCCTGCAACAGCAGGTTCAAAATCCTTACATCCAAGGTCAACAGGTTCAACAACCTTATAACCCGTATGTCATGTACAATGCTCATCAGTGGCCTATGGTGGGGTAGTATCAAACCTACCCAGGACCGAATCCACCTTACGGGTAAGGTAGCCCTCAGTGGGGACAAAACTAGATTCCATATGGACAAAATCCTCCATTGTGGGGGGAAATTCCTTGCCAACAAGGATGGACTCCACAGTTTGGGTCTCCTCAAAGGCCCTATATGTCATTTAACCCACAATTTCCTTACTTGGATACGTTGGAGCTACTCGATGTTTTGATTCTCATGAATGATCTCATTCTCCATTCATTGTACTGGCCTCCAGTTTCAATGAAGATTCTGAGCAATTTCCCAAAATTCGAGGGAAAATCGAAGGAGGATCCACAAGCCGATGTGATGACATATCACCTCTGGTGCTCCTCAAATTCGTATGTCGATGATTATATTCATCTTCAACTCTTTCAACGAACTCTCATAGGTGCTTTCACTAAGTGGTACATTGAATTGCCTTGAGGTACCTACGTTGACTTCAACTCTCTCGTTATGGCTTTCCTCACTCATTTCCAGTTGTCAGTTCACTATGAAACTTACACCCATTCTCTTACATCACTTAAGCAAGACACCGAAACCCACGTCTGCTATCACATCCATGAATGGAAATGTCAACGTCGCCTCATTAAGTTTTATATTGCTTATGAGTTGTTGATAGAATGGTTCACAAAATCATTCATTAGAAAAATTTCTAAGGACATAGCCATGGGTGGATGTGTTACTGAAGAGAAAGCTATTGCCCATGCCTAGTATTTAAAGCTAGTCTATTTGCAATCTAGCACATTGTGTGAGATGTTATCTGATGCTCCGAGACCATCATCAGATCTGACAACATCAAAGTCTCTGGATACACCACCTGTTGACAGTGTGATTGGTTATGTCTCAGACTCTCGCGAAAGCTTCTTTGAAGCTGAAATCGGTATGAAACATTGGTTCCAATAATCCCTCTAAGAATTCATTCAGTCCTGGTAGAACCTGATCCAAGAGGATCTTGTCAGATCAGTTGCACAAGTTCATCATCAGTGTTCAGTGTCATCATCAGCATTCAGTTCAGTGTCATTATCAACAATTTAGTCTGGTGTCTTTAGCTTCGGCAATGTTGTTTATGGTTGATCAGGTGATGGCAATGGATTTTCATGGTGATGGTTTTGTACCTGGATATCAACATGTGTCGTCGTCAATTCTGCCAAGATTTTGTCATCGACATAAGTTTTTTGTTCACCTCGTAGTATTTGGGTTTTTTCGGCCACTCATAGGTTGATCATCGACGAGTGTGTCGTCCATTGTAGGGGTTCGATATGGGTTGTCATCGTATGATTGGATGAATGTCACTTTGTGACAAATGATTATAATCGGGTTTTGATGGACTCCATGTATTAAAACCCTAATGTACATCTAAAAACCTAACCAAAGTCTAATACACATAAACCTAAGCCTTAAAAACCCTAACCTAATGTATTACCTTCATACATTACAAATGTATTAAAACTACATTTCAAAATACATAAAAACCTAAATCTATGTGTTAAACCTAAGACCTAAACCTATCAAACCTATTACATTTCAAACTATGTTTAAAAGTCCTAACCCTAGCTCTAAACCCTCTCGACATATGTTAAAAAAAACATAAAACATTATAAATATGCATAATAGTCTTAAATGGCTAGATGTTAAAACCACGGCGGAACTAGTCATGTGAACAGAGGAACCACAGAGTTTAGCTATTACTACAACACTAACCATATCAGAAATCGTTGTTGTGTGAACATGCTGAGGAAAGCCACCAGGGTATGTTAAGCTCCGGGTTTGGAAACCGCATGGGTTGTGACATGTGAGAAAGTTTAGTGTAACCGTAGATTTTGATGTAACCGAAACAGGAACTGCGAGGTGAAACCATGAGTGTGCTAACCATGACTATGACAACTGCTCACATGCACTATAATTACCTCCACCTGGTTAGCTAATAGCTAATATTCCACAACCTATCCAAAGTTATTTGTGGGTTTTTGCTAGATTTTTGTTAAACAATTAATTCAATGACCATGCAACCTATCCTATGTGTCATTTTACAAGTAAACCAAGACCAAACCACCCCCAGATTGCAGCTTGTGCATTCCAAATTTAGCCTAAGGAGTTTGAATGCACCTGGTGGACGTTAAACATGCATTTGTGGTTCATTGAAGGGATATATTGGAGATTTTGGTTTTTGTATGTAGATTCTGGAGGTTATAGGTGGTTTTGTTTTCATTATAACAGGAGCATCCAGAGTCGGAATTGGGAACCGTGATAGGCGTTGGAAAGCTGGTTTACAGAGTTATCCATTGATATTGACTAGAAGTTCCTATGTGCATAGTCATCCTAGTCAAATCTCTGTGTAATCAACCTCTAATTTTTCAACCCTAATAAAGTGGCTGCCCATCTTGAAAGCAGACCCAGAGAGGTAGTCCATCAGGGATGAACTCCGTAATCAACTTTGCTATCTGGTATCACTATGTTTTTACTGTTTTCACTTTTTTATGCATATTTTTTATGTTTAATCATTTGTCATAAATTCTTTATTCTCGAGCATTTCTCTTGTTTTCTACACTTTCAGTTAACATCAATTCAATAATGGCTAATCAATTCTACATCAGTTTTAGCTTATGATCATTTCAGATCAAAACCTCTGAGGTTCATGTTGTCCATTCTACCACAATAGATAATTCCTCTAAGGGTGAAAAAAAGGGCAAAGGTAAGGCCAAAGCCAATGCCCCAAAACAGGACCCTCCTAAATCTTTTGTTGATGATGCTTCTCAAAGAAAGCTAAAATATCCTTGCCTCATCGGTGAGGAGAATCATTACAATAAGGATTTTCCCTGATAATCTGAAGTTAGTCTCTTACTGAAAGGGACTTTGGTTGTCTTAAAAGAACCCTTCCATCATAGTAGACCTAAATGGTAGACCAGCCTCAGTCTTCTACTTCCTCAGGTTCCCAAGTGTCCATGATGTAAGGTTCATCACCAATCTCGATCGCTACTCAAACCAAGGACTATCAAGCTACGTCTAAGCATATGACAGAGAAAGAATCCAATGATACTCCTTCTACATATACTCCATCCTCTTCTATTCCACTCCATATCGAGCACTCTAACAGTGAGTCCATCATCCGACCACCGTCCGAATGTATTCTTCGAAAGTCATCTTTCAATCCGAATGCTAGAGCTACACAACATTATAATTTTATTGAGGATTTTGCTCAGCCACCTTCGGTGATGTTTGCCTTGGAGGTTCTTAAATCCTATCCAACGTAGCAGAAATCACTTCTATCTACTATAGGTTCTATTGATCCTTTTGATTCAAGTCTAATACTTTCGATCTAGAGAATCATGTACCTCATCTTCCTCATCAGATTTCATTTCTGATCCAGGTCCTTATCAAAGGAAAGACGATTCATAGAATGGTTATTAATGAAGGTGCCTCTACCTACATCATGTCATTTTCGTGTTCAAAAGCCATTAGCTCTCCTCCTCTTAACCAATCTCCAAACTCCCTGGAATGCTTTGATGGAAGAGGTTCACGGCCTTACGGTATTTTCACGAACTTACAGATTACATAAGAAGGCAAGACCATTGAATTAGAAGTAGAAGTTGTAGATGCCAATCTCAACTACAACCTTCTTCTCAAATGAAGTTGGACTCATGCCATGTTTTGTGTGGTGTCCTCTTTGTTCTGTGTACTTCATTTTCCTCATGAAGGAAAAATAGTCACGGTTGATCAATTGTCCTTCTTTTCTCCTAGTTTATCAAACGGTAACGTTCCTTATGTGGGAAATACTGAGGTTCCTTACAAGAGCGTGGGAGTAGGTCTCTTCAAAGACTCTACCTTAATGGGTACTTTTACTCTCCCTCCTCCAAATGTTCATTTAGTTAATATGTTCTCAGATTCCATAGATCCTTGGATTATCCGTACCGAATATCAAACTGACCCATTTGGTAATGTTATGCTTTTTATTCCATTGGAGATAAATTATCAAGAAATTATTTTAGCTTCGATGGCCAATTCTGAAATTCATACTTTCTTTAGTATGAACCTGGACAATTACGTGCCATCCCCTTCACTTGGTCCTTGGGATTCTCCAATTCCTTTGAATGAGACATTCCCCATTGACAAGAGTATCGTGGAATTCATGTCTTTGCAGGAAGTTCCATGGAATGGCCTACATCATCATTCTTCCTTTCTCCCTAGCCTCTATGGGATGCCTTTCTATCTTGAAGCACCTATTTCTCATTCTCCTACACCTCCACTTTAGACACCTATTTGGGTACATGAAGTCTTGTTGGAGGGTAATATGGGAAACATCACTTCAACCCTACTTGTTGACATTTTAGTTTACCCTGAAATTGTCAAAATCATTCAACTATGGGCACCTTTTCCTCCTCACGAGATCAAGTTTTCATGCCTCCTTTCATGATATTTTTTCAGCAAGTCTCTACCATTTTCCCATTATCTCAATGGAGTTTCCATATTGTGAGTCACAACCCTCACTCGCCTAGGGGGCATTTCTTCTAGGAAAATTAGTGTCTTGTCAAAAGACTAACCCTATAGGTTTGGCAGCTACCCTAGAAACAACAGTCTAAAGAAATTCAATGATTTTTCCTTTGTGTAAAAAATAAGATAAAGATAGTGGAACCAACCTGGAACTTCCTCTTAATCCCTTGCTTGATCTCTCTCTCTCCTTTGGTAGATCCTGCAACTCCTCCCCATACTTAACACGCTTGGAGAATACTTTCACAAGTACAACTATAAAGAACTATTAAAGCATCGTGATCTATTACAACATAAACATTACAGAATCAAATATATAATGAACAAAATGATAGCATTCACAATTGGACAATCATATGGGAGAAAACTTGAAGAGCTTTATTAATAGAAAGGAGAATTACAACCCAATTGTCTGATCCAGTGCCATCCTCCCAGCTTCAATCCTTCTTCACCTCATGAAATAGCAAGATCACACCAACAAGAATACAATTCTCTCTCCTCAATTACAAACTATCAACACTTACTTACAATTCACAACATTCCAGCCCCTTGATCTCTTGGATGGGAGATCCTTTTACAGATTTTTGCAAGGGTGTGAGTCATCCATGGGGTTTGATGAGTGCCATTCCACTTGTTACAATTGGTTCCAAAATAGAGGGGAATTGGAGATGGTTTCCTAATTCCCTTGGTCATCCTTGGGCGAATTCAGAGAGGCAAGTGGCATAGGAGAAGTTTCTAGAAGATTCCATGAGCAACCAACTAACAAACTATCTCAGAAATTGGTCCATCCTCACCCATCGCACCCTATAGAAGGCCTAAATAGTATGCATCGCACCCTGACAGTGTATCAGTTAGTATGCATCGTAGTTTATTAGTGGAGCAGTCAGTATGGTCCAGTTTAGGCAGTTTCTGGATGATTTCTAAGGTGGAGCTTTTGGGGATTGATGCACTCAAATGACTAAGTTCCTTTAGGGTATGAAACAAATCTTTTAGGGGTTGATGAGCCCTAATACATTGACATATAAGTTTGGGGTTGATGTGGCCAAATATGTCCATAACAGGCATGGGTTTAGATCCTTTTATGAGTTTTACTCTATTGTTTGGCCGAGTCAATGCTTACATGTCATGTCAATGGTGAAACTTCAGTTTTATTCTCAATTGATTGATTACTCGAGTTCGACAATGGACTCCATCTAAACTTTTTACATGAGGTCATCCATGTAAATTTATTTTTGTACAATAGTGTGTTGATTCATGAATTTTTTATTTTTGGTGTGTTTGTTTGCTTTGCAAACATATGTTTTTCTGCTTACCCTATGTTCCACTCGGTTTGCAGATGTCATTAGGTCATTACATTGGTTTTGCTAATGGTGCTTGTTGTAGCACATGAAACCTATCTTCCGCGGCATGGGAACTCTATGACCCTAATGGCGAACTGATTAACTTACAAGGTATTTGACTTGGTCAAACAACCAATAATATTGCTGAATATAGTGCGGTTATTGAACTCTTGTCAGAAGCAGTTTCTCTTGGCATTAGGGATTTAGTTGTTAAGTTGTGTAATTACAATTAAACAATCATTATTCAGTAAGAAATCCACGAATATTGTGTATGCATCTACGTGTTAGATTGCTGGAAAGAAATTTTGATTATATTACATATCAACATATTCCACGTAATGTAAATACATTAACTGATTGCATTAGAAAATCTTGTTCCTGATAGAAATTTGTGTCATTTATGAAACAGAATCATGTTATGAACACATAAGTAGAAATAAAGCATGCATATATATATATATATATTGGAGTTTTTAAATCAAGATGTAAAAAAATAGAGTGTTCTGAGACACTTGGCTTTCAAAGCCTGCAAAATGTGTAAAAGACTAGATTAACTATCAAACTGCATGGTGCTCATGATAGCATGAGACCGCTTTGATCACTCGGCCTAGTAGCTGATGCAGTCTTGTAGAGACTCCCACAGTGTGTCTCTGGCAATGCATTGGAACATTGTCGATAGTGGCATAATCTGGAACCCCTCGAGTGATTGCCTCCAGATTTCATTCCATCTCTATTAAGGGGTTAGCCCCTTCCTTGTAGTCTGCACCCACTATCGGATGGGTAGCTCGTTGTGCTATTGGCGACATGCCTAGTGGTCTCTTTGGTCCCACATCTGCACATTTATCATAAGTTGAGTCTTAGTTCACACTTTTATAAAAATCGTAAAACTTGAAAAAATGAAAAAGACAAGTTTTTACCTGCGTCAGTCCACTGTTCGCCTAGTGGCAGAGGTAGATCTGGATCCCCTCTGAAATCTATGCCAGCATAAGCATAGTCATCTACCATAAGCAGATGGCATTCAAGCCAAGTAAAGAAATGTTGTGGATAATGCATATGTTGACCCGTACCTCCTCAAGGCATGATTTGGCTCCATCTCACGAGCCTCAAATCTCGGGGGGTAGGACGTGGTACTTCTGCCCACTGATATTAGAAGAGCGTATTTGCTCCAAGAAGAAGGTCACCAGTATAGAACCAAGACCAAATTACTTCAGGTGTCTTTTCTTACCCTTGGTCAGTTGGCGCTTCATATTTTCCAAGAGGCCTCCGCACCACTTGAAGATGGTGGGGGTCAAACATGTAATAGCATACTGTAACGAAACTTGGAAGCCTCATGCAAAGCTTGTGCGCTAGAGACATGCACCATGGTGAACAAAATTGTTCTCAAAATGAGGTTATTGGTGATTGTTGCAATATTCACCTTATGTTCATTGGTTATCTCGGAACTAGGATAGCTTCTATGAACTAGACTCCTGGTACTATCACCTCCTTGGCGAGATCAAAAAAGTTGAACTGCTTCTCCTCGATGGGATAATCCCGTGATGAAACAGATTTCCATCTCCTCCAGTTCCAGTTCTTGCCCTTTGATGATGAAGATCTCTCGATATAGATCCCAAAGGCTAATCAGATAGGGTAGCAACTCTATCTGAGCCCTCAATCCTGTGGTTTGGAAGAATTTCAGTAGGCCACAATCCCTCAGAGCATTTATGCATGCTGGATCCTGAGAGGCTTGGAAATCCTCAGCCTCATGGCCTCTTTCTTTCCACTCCAAGACCATATTTCTCTTTCAAACAAAATTTGAACACTTATTAATGCTTTTTACATGGATAAACATCATCAAATTTTTCTTAAAAGAGAGTATTTAACTTCAAAAAATCGCTCTCAACACCATCCCACCTGTTTTTAAAAACAGTGCGATGGCATAATGCGAGGCTTTTGGCTTGAGCGTGACCATCATGGGTCTAATGACCATACCTGCGAAGGTCACCAACGACCTAAAATTTTAAAATCCTCCTTTCTAGCCTAAAATTTACCATTAAAATTGTAGAAAAGAGTAATGAAATGCAAGAGCTGGGGAGGCTCTTACCTGTCATAGACGGGTTGTGAAATGTTACCCTGGAACTCCCATAATAGCCACTCGAAAATCAAGGAAATTAGGGCACAAAAGCACTTTCAGAGCTCAGTTTGGTAAAATGGTAAAAAATGAAATTAATTTTACCTATTTATAAGTTTTGAAAGTCATTTTGTCAAATATTTTTTGTAATATTTTAATATTTTCTCAATATTAGTGATGGGTGTCTTTCTTGTGAAGTTAAAGGTGCCTTCAATGTGAATAGTGATCATCATTGACCAATTCTGGGAGTTTTATTTTATCTCTATTTTGAACTCATTAATAAATGAAAAATGAACCCACCTGGAGTCATCTTTCAACTCTATTTTTACTCTCAAAAGTTGAAAATATTGTCGAGTACTTTTCATTTCAAACTCATTAAAGTAAATGAATTGACATCATCTTTGTATACATTTACCCCTTTTTTGGGTTGAGATTGAATATTTACGAAAAAGGTACACCTTAGTTGAACATGGCTAGGAGGTTGCCTCAGATATTGTTTTCTACCTTTTTGGGTTCGAGGAACAAATTACGAAAAGGGACATGATGGAGTTTTCTTTGTTTTTTCTTTTTCAAACTCTCTAAAAATAAAAAATATACCAAGTTATTCTTACATTAGGCTCATTAAAACATTGTGATGAAAGACTCGTCACCATGATGAGACCGAGCTTCTCCTTCCTAAGGCTTGTAAAACTTACTAGGATGGATTCATTCAAAGAATGAACTTACATAACAAGAATATGCTATCCCATTCAATCTTGTGATTAAAAATAATTTGGGTACTCGCTAGAAATAGTGGGGAAAATTGAAGATGAGACATCATTTGTATAGGCAGCATGTCACTCTTGAACATGACACTCTTCTTCTCTCATGTCGGGTTTGGGATATCCTCACTCAATCACTTGTCCTTCTAGGTTTGGGTGATCCATATTTCCTCTCAATTGACTATTCCACACTATCATCATGACCTTTAGTCCCATGTTGAGTCAGATGCTGCCACACTAAAGAGTTGTGTCACCAATATGTTCAAGAGAAGTCCAATCTGCAGTTATTTACCTATACATTGTTTGAGTCATTTCTACATTCCTGAATATCATTCCACTTCATTCCTTTTTTCGTGTCGATGATTGGGGATTCATCATTGCCCTCCTTTGATGAGTCACTTCCTGTTGACTTCAGCTCACTATCCAGGAAGATGACTTAGGAACTAGCTTTCAATACCTTAGATCTGGAATGCCCTAATGGTCGTTTTTTCACATCTAACAATAGGTCTTCATTATTGGCTTTCGGTCGGGTGATTCCATGAGTGTTTAACTTCAGCTTCATTATCACATTCACATATTGTATTGTTGTACCTTGAGATCCATTGTTATTATTGGTGGTTTCTCTTTCACTTTTTAACAGTCCACATCATTAGCTGGTAATCAAGTGGTTTTCTAGCATGTTCGACTTCAACACATTTATTCGCCTGCTGGAATTCGTACATTGATCGGGTCGGGATGGAGTGAAAGACCCTGATTCTTGTCTGTTTTGGCTCAAGCTACATGGATTTTTATGTTATTCATGATTGTACACATGTTTCTACTATACAGATGGTCATGACCATTCCGTGAAACTTTATATTCATGGTGATCCTTGTTATCTAGATGGTTGCACCCATGCCATGAATCTTTTATTTAGTCTTCATCATCTGGATGGCTGCGTCCATGCCATGGATTCATGTCTTAATCTCAAATATGTATATGTATATGTGTCCTTAATTTGTAGGTCTCCTGACAGTGCGTGTCCTCGTCCTCTTCAAAAGCTCATAAATAATCTAAGTCAGTACTCCTCGTTCTCCCTTCATGACTTAGGGGGCATTTGTTACACAATATTTTGTCACACCTCCTGCACTTGCTTGTGACATACCCTGAAGTGCCAAAAACATGATCATTATATAGTATACTCATCAATTTATATAGCTCAAATCCCTCCTTTAACTTTGCTTGGAAAATCCCTGGAGCTTTCCCTAAAGAAATGGATTTTGAAACCCTAAATGAGAGTCATCACCCTTATGAATCTCAAAACCATGATGATATCCTATTGCACCTTGTTAAGCTAGTGATGGCATCACTATGTTCCCTCTCATACTTGTGATGGTCTCAAAAAAGAAGTTTTCCCAAAGAGGATGAGAATCTTCATGGTCTAGAAGCTTCGAGAGCAATGAGCTAGAGGTGGTTTCACATAGATGAGGTCAAATCCTCCTAATATGACCTCTTGGTCTCATCCCTATGAGATACCTCCTTGAGATGTGGGCCTAATCCTATCTTTGGAGGAGGCCTAACTCCCTCTCATATCCTATAAATTCCCCCTCTACCATTCCAAAATTGTTGATCTATGTCCATTTTCATCCCTATGTTGAGCTTGTGCTTAGAGGCTATTCATTAGACTTAGCTATGGTTGTAAGCTTCCCCTTTATTCTTTAAATAATAATACAACTATTGGTTCATCCTCCCAAAATATATAAGTTCATGCATGTATTGGTTTGGCATTTCTTTATAAGATAAATATGTTATTATTGGATTTTCTATTAGTTTTGGTATGCTTTGTTGTCTCTTGGTCACTTGTGCATGTACATAAGCACTAAAAGAATCAAGAACAAGTCCGTGACACAAGCGGTTCGAGGATCTCAACAAAGGAAATCAGATTAGCATCAGAGAAAGGTATGCCTTCTCTCTTGTTCTATTTTTCAATCATAATCTTTGAATACGTCTAGTTGATTGTCCCTTCAATTGCTAGACCCACTCATTGGGTGAGAAGGATCGTCTTTATCCACAAAGAGGATTAACCTTGTCAACACACTCTCAAAGTAAGGGGAAGATCATAGCCACATCCACAGCCCCTAGGAAGGGTTCCTTCACGCAACAGAAGCAGGTGGATACCATCATGGAAGAATACAAGGACATATTCTCCTCACCCACAGGGGTTCCCTTACATTGTCAAGTCAAGCATTCAATCGATTTAACTCTAGGAGTACCTCTACCCAATGGGCCTATATATTGATGCTCTAATATGAAAAATGAAGAGATCAAGCAGGAAATCTAGGGGTTGCTAAAAAAGGGTACATCCAACCAAGTTCCTCGCCTTGTATGAGCTTGATTTTACTTGTACAGAAGAAGGATGGGACCTGGAGGCTCTACATTGATTATTGGTCACTAAACAAAATCACTGCTAGAAACAGGTTTCCAATCCCATGAATTGGTGACATTCTAGACGAACTCAAGCGAGGCAAGTATTTTAGCAAGATTGATCTAAAGTCTGGATATCACCGGGTTCCAATAGATCCCACATATGTATGAAAGACCACCTTCAAATCCAAGGAAGGCCTTTTTGAATGGTTGGTTATGCCCTTTGGGTTGAAAAATGCCCCAGCTACTTTTATGAGGCTAATGGATGACATATTGTGGCCCTTCACCAAATAATTTGTGGTTTTTTATCTAGATGACATCCTCATCTTTAGCAAGATCTGGGAATTTCACTTCCAACACATTCAGTAGGTCTTTCAAACCCTTCAGCAGCACAAACTATGTGTCAACTTGGATAAATGCACCTTTGGCATGAGCCAGGTCGAACATTTGGGTTACATCGTAGATGAGTGTGGCATGCATGTGGATCTGACTAAGATCCAAGTCATTCAGGATTGGCTAGCCCCAACCACTCTAATGGAGTTTTGCAGCTTTTTGGGGCTTATAAATTTTTATCAAAGGCTCGTGTTGGGATTCTCCCATATCACTTGGCCTTTGAGTCAGATTACTAAGGGTGGGGAGAAAGCAAATTTTTCCTGGTCCGAGTCCCAATAGAAGGTGTTTGTTGAGTTGAAGCACGGACTCTGCTCTGCACAAGTACTCACACTACTATACTTGTAGTAGCCGTTTGAAATCAAGATAGACACCTCACATTATGCTATTGGTGCACTCCTCACCCAGCACTGGCATCTAGTGGCTTATCATAGTGAGACACTTTCCAATAAAATTCAGAAGTACCCCACCTATGATAAAGAGATGTATTCCATCATGTAGGCTTGCCGTCAATGGGAGAATTACATTCTAGGAAGGAGATGGTCATCCATGCCAATCACTAACCTTATCAGTTTATACAAACGCAAGGGAATTTGGAGAACAATCACCATCAGAAGTGGTCTACATATCTAAAAAAATTCCACCTAAACATTAAATACAAAAAGGGAAGCATTAATAATGTTGCAGACTACCACAACTGACCCCTAGTTGCAACACTAACTACTATTCTCAACTCTTGTGGCTACGAGACCTCTAGATGGCCGCAACTATACAAAAATGATCCAACGTTCACCTCCACATACCAAAATTTTAGTAAATGGAAAGAAATTTCTTGATTTCCACCTCTAGGACGCATTATTATGCTACTTGGGCCACCTTTGTGTTCTTTCAAGTGAGTGTGCCTAGAAGATTTGGGAGGCACACCGCAGTCGGGTCATAGGACACTTTGGTGTGTAGAAAACTATGGTTTTACTACAAAAATACTTTTATTGGCCCAAACTCCGACTGGATGTTGGGAAATATATCAGGTCCTACACTATCTACATGATCACTAAACCAACCATCAAGAAGCAAGGCCTGTACACTCCTCTTCCTACTCCCAATCAGCCGTGGGAATCCATCTCCATGGACCATATGTCTAACATCCCTTCTACCAAGCATGGTAATGACTATTTATTTGTGGTCATGGAAATTCTTTCTAAGATGGCTATATTGGCAGCCTGCAAGAAGAGTACCACAGCAGAGGAAATTTCCAAACTCTTCTTTGAACATGTTTACATTTTGGTGTCCTACACACCATTATATTGGATCAAGATAGAAAGTTCCTAAGCACATTCTGGTCAAGCCTCTAGACTCTATTAGACACCAAGCTCACAAAACCAATTGCCTTCCATCCCCAAACTAATGCCCAGATGGAGGTCATGACTATGATGATAGTGCATATACTTAGCATGTACAACTCCAAGCATCCATAAACCTCAGATGAGCTTCTTGCCTATGTGCAACATAGTTATAATAGATCTCTCCATAGCTAGATTGGTCGCAGTCACTTTCAAGTGGGTCTAGGATTTAAACCATTTTTTCTGATTGATGTTGCCATGCCTCATGCGACTACATAGACAGAATCATCACATGTATTTTTTGAGTCTTATAAAGTGACCAGATTTATTAAAAGCATCCAACACATCTGCCAGCAGATTCATGACATCTTGGAGAAGTCAAATTCCAAGTACAGGCAACAACATGATCAACATCGGGTGCCACACAAGTTTCAAGTGGGCAACAAATTTTGGTTGCATTCACAAAAAGAACGCCTTACCGGAGCCCATGAGAAGCATAGATCACTCTAATATGGTCCTTACACCATTACCAAGGTTATGGGAGAAAATGACTTTGAGGTCAACATTCCCCCATTTCTTGGCTTGTACCCAATGTTCAATGTGGATAGTCTTCGAACATACTTCCCACCATTATTGGACACATTAGACATTGCAGAACAACTCACCCTAGACTGCATGGAACGGGCCAAAACTCTTCGAATTATGGACACACAGGTCAAGAACACTTGCTATCAGAAGATTCAACTATATCAGGTTGTCAAAGCTGGCCAACTTCTGCACCAAGGCAAGTGGCTCACCAAGGACCAAGTTCAGTAGAAGTTTCCCCATCTCATGGAGGCACTCAATGCAATAGGGACCATTTCTTCCTAAGGTAGGAGGATTGATTCAAGTGGATGTTGGAGGCCAGCTTCCTATTCTACTTGGACCCCCACAACTTTCTCTTTTAGTTTTTTATTTTCCTTACTTGTAGCACAGTTTAGTATTTTTGGTAATTTTTCGGGTCCTAAACTTTCAGAGCCATTTTGAGGCCCTAAACAACTTTTTTTGGGAAAATTGGGGCCAAATTGGGTTTTCAACCTATGTTGGCCACTAAAAATTTATATCCCTTAGATATATATTTCTAATGAGGTATTTTGCATGTCAAATTGAGACTGTATGCCCATGTTATGACCTTGGGAAGTTGATGTACCAATTTACCCAAACAGGGCCCATAGTTTTGGCACTTCATCTCCTAGCATTAGATTTTTGGATGTTTAGGATTTTCCATTGTTTCTCAATAATAAATAGGTCTCTTAGCCTCATTGTAACATATTTCAGAGGCATGTAGCTGCCACATCTCTTCTCATAGATAAGCTACCATCACCTTAGCTAGTCTTATTTCCATTCTCTTTGTAAGCATATTTCAGTATTTGATATTAATGAAATGAAGTGTTATTTTGTTGCATCTCTGTATTTATGTTCATATTTGTAATTTTTTGTGTTCATGTTTAAGTTTGGATCAAAATATCAAAAGAATCCTCACTTTCCTGCTCCTCTACTTATGTAGAGTGACTTCCTTTCACTTGATCATTATTTGGATTGGAAAACTGAAAATCTGCAGAAGGAGATTGATCAAGTAGATCAATGGGACAAGGGATCATGAGAAAGAGATGATGGAGGGTAAAAATAATTAAAATCAGATTCAATACTAGAGTTATGAGTTCTAATATCATCTTTATGAATATGGAGATTAACCTTTACATGAGGCTTCATGAACCATTCCAAGGTTTCCTCCATTGAATCTGAATGATGGAAAGCATAAGAAGAATGAGGGGATGGATCAAGAATTTGATTTCTATATTTCCAAAATTCAACATTATCATAGCGAGGCACCCAAATTGGTATTGGAAAAGGAGGAGGAGAAGGAGAAAAAGGTATAGTAGGTTCCTCCTCTAGAATTAGATTTGTCTCACAATTTACAAAAGTTGGGGGAACGTAAACATTAGAGGGTTTAGATTCACCATGTAAAGAGATGAGAACAAAAATTTCAAACTCCTTTAAGGAAATCCCAATCCAAATCTTCCTCGAGAAGCCCACACAATAAGTGAAGGAATCTATTAGGAAAAACTCAATTGATTCATTAGGGCACACTCTTAGTTGATTAATTATTTAGAAAACATCTTGGTAATAATACCTACCAAAATTTTGATGAAGCTCCTTGAGGAAATGATCAAAAGAATAAATAGAGGAAGATGGTAAGGTGTAATACCATTAGCTAACATGACCTTCACGAGTGAGGAAGAAAATCACACAATCAGTATTTTCATCATCGATTTCATAATATTCACAAAATTTTGAAAATTCAGAAATGTGCCCAACTATGGATGTTCCATCCTCACCATCAAATTTCAATTGAGGCAAGTCATAAAGAGGTTCATCAGGGATTAAAGTTGACCATCGGATAAATTAGAGAAACACCCCAAGAGTATTATTTGAGGATTATCCATTAAAAATAAGATATTCAAACATACTCAATGGGCACAACTTTTCATATTTCCCTTATTCTAGTGCAAGAATGTTGATGGTGTTGGATACCACCAACATAGAGGGGGTATCCCCAATGTGAAGTCCCAATTAGACCTCATACTATTTGCAGTAGGAGCGCCATCCAGAGTATCGACCTACTAACCATAACACAAAGGTTTGTATTGGTTTCAACAAATAACATAAGATATTATATACATAAACCTTGAATAAGCAAGTAATTTGACATTGTGAAACACTGATTGTAATTTTTAAAAGGAGACCTTCACGAGTGGGAGACAAAAAGTGAGTCTCATGTAGGAAGTAATAGTAATAAACCAAGAGATACACATGAGAGAATAAAAGGATTCATTAGCAAAATAGTTCACATAATGATTATAAAACTAAAACAACACACATTCAACAAGATAAGTACCAAATCCACAAAAATAGTTTAATTTCTCTGGTATATATAGACACAACATATACTGTAAACATCCCAAGAATAGTCCTAAAACATTTTCAATACATGCATGAAAATGTGTTGGCTCATTGAATTTCAATTAGGTGAAAGATCCAAGTGCATAGTTACAATGATGAGACACTAGTTCCAGTAGTGGAACATTAAGCCACTTCTTGATTCTCCAAAGAAAAGTTTTCTCTCCTATGCCAAGTAGAGAAACCAATACTAGCTCTCCAAAGATTAAGCCTCCAAAATTTGTTTGCTTGAGTTATGAGATTTCTTTTATAACAAGAGGAATGACCTTTCATATCATCATGACTCTTGTATTACCCTCATGACTATTGAACTTCTACTGTGTCGCTTGGACTTCTAAATAGCCATTAAACCTCTAATGACTTTTGTATAACTAAGTGAATTTTCATATTTCGCATATGACTCTTGGACTTCGACACATTATAGTTTGTCCTTGTCTTGAGAATACAACATTACATTCCACATGATGATGTGGCATGACATATGGACACATATTTACCATTATGATTGCACTTGTAAAAATTACAACTTGACAATGATGACATGGACTTTATGATGAGGTGGCAATGCCAAGATGTCTTCATTGCAGCTTCATCTTGAATTCTTAATGATAGATTTGATATATGATTCATATTCATAAAGGATCCACTTTATTCTTCTCCTTCACCCTCCAAAGGGTCTTTGATAAATACCAAAATCCCCTGAGTCAACATGCAATGTCTTGTTTTTGTCTTGGTTCATGATCTTCTTCATGTCTCCAAGATAGCTTTCTTTTGTTCTTCTTCTCCACATATGTTTCTTTAAGCTTTCCCCTTTCTATCTACTTTTAGCATCATCTTGTCATGCTAGGAAAGTATTCCTTCCAATGAACATCATTCATTACAAAGAGAAATCAATCTTAAAAATATATATTCTATCACTACCTAGCTCATGAAATTTTCAACTCATGATAGGCCTATGAGAGAGTTGAAAGAAGAAGGCTTGATTAGGAGGGTGTAGTCACTCTTTTCAAGGCTCACAAGAGGCATTCGAGGTACAATTTTGCACTTAATCAAGGGATAGAGAACTTGAGGGTGCAAGGGTGCACTCTGAAGAGATGAAGGAGTGAGGCTTTAGGCCTTTAGACCTTCAATGTTAGGTAAAATTGACTCAGGGTTTGAGTCAAAGTTGACCTAGTTAAATAATAGTGGTTTTGGGTACATGGTATAGTGTAACCATGGTATTATGGTCTATGGTATTGCATGTAATGGAGCCTATAAAAGGCTAGGAATACTTCATTGTAATGTAGGCTTAGAGGTGAGTGGTGAAGGCTCACTTGGATGGATTAGCAAGGGATTTGGCCAATGCTAATGAGATCTCATTGCATTGGTATTTTCCTTGAATTTGGGGTTTTCCTTGATAAATATTATGTGTATAATATTTATGTGTATTGTTTCTGGTTATTTTATTATTCCTCTTTGTAAATCTCGGTAAATATCAGTAATAATTTATATATTTTTCATAAATTTCTGAACAACTGGTATCAGAGCTAAATTGGCTTTTGAAGAATGGTTTTTATTGCCAATGGTTTGTATTGGCTTGGTAGATAGAGAGATAAAATTGAGTTTTGCTTGCAGATCTAGATCAAAATCCATAGATTGTGAAGAAAAGTTGCACACTATTAGGTCATGAGAGATTCAGTGGATGAGGAGGATATGTGCACGTGGATTAATTAATTGATGAACCATGTACCTTAAAAGAATGCCTAGATAACTGGCAGTTACAGGGGATGGTGACTCATGTAATCTGATATATGGGTTCTTTTTATATGGACATTGATTTCATATGTACAAAGATAACAACAAGGGTAAACAAAAAAAAATTATTATAATGGAGTGAAATTTTTAATTTGCATGTAATGGGAATATTTCTATAAGACCTGGTAAGGCATGCATACCCCTGGGTAATTACTAGTAAATTCTGGGTTAGACCAAGGTAATAGGGGGATGTCAAGTGAACAAATACCAGGTAAAAACTTTGAAGGGGGTAAGGGCTGGAGTGAGAGGGATCGTCTCACTTAGCAGATTTTGGCTGAATTTAGTTAAGGAACCCCAAGTCAAGTTTAAGGGGGGAATTGTTAGGTAAAATTGACTCGAGGTTTGATTCAATCTTGACTTGGTTAAATAGTAGTGTTTTTGGGAACATGGTATAGTGTACCCATGGTATTATGGTCTGTGGTATTGCATGTGATGGAGCCTATGAAAGGCTGGGAATACTTCATTGTAATGTAGGCCTAAAGGTGAGCAGTGAAGGCTCACTTGGCTGGATTGGCCAAGGATTTGGCCAATGCTAATGAGATCTCACTAGGTTGGGTTTTTCCCCGAATTTGGGGTTTTCTTGGATAAATATTAGTTTTATAATATTTATGTGTATTGTTTCCAATTATTTTATTATTCCTCTCCGTAAATCTCAGTAAATATCAGTAATAATCTATCTCTCTACTGTAAGTTTCTTTACATTCAAGGTGTGCTAATGCACTCAAAGAGAATAAGAATGCAAAAGGGTACACTCTGAAGAGATTAAGGAGTGATTTTGTTGGGCCTTTAGGCCTTCATGTTTCACTCATGTTCTCATGAGGAAAAGGAGGTCATAAGGGCATATGTCGAAGAGATGAAGGAGAAACATTCAAGCCCTCAAGGTGTGCTCATGTTCTCAAAGAGGGCATAGTTCTTTGTGACGAAGGAGTGTGCTCTGTTAGGCCAAGAGGTAACTCCTCAAATGAGATCCTTATTATTCATTTAGGTTGTTCATTATTATATACATGAGGGAGGGACTTTTGGGTTTCATCTCTCGATGAATCTCCGTTTTCTCTATTATTTATTTACACTATTTATGGTTGTTCACCAAATCCCTATGATTAGGTGTCAACATTCCCCCATTTAATCTAAAGGGATGTTGGTGAGTCCAAGCATCATTCTAAATCTTTCAAGTTTTTCTCTTCCAAGCACTTTGGTGAAGATGTCTGTAATCTTATAAGTAGTGGAACAATGGCAAAGATGGATTGTTTTGGCCTCAACATGATGTTGAATCATATGATATTTTGTATTGATGTGCTTCGTTCGATCATGGAACATTGGGTTCTTGGCCAACTTTATTACTGAGGAATTTTCAATCATGAGTGGAGTCAAATGTACTTGCTTTACCTGCAAATCTTCCAGAATTTTCCTGAGCTTCTTTTGTTGCCTCAGCTGCGACCACATATGCTGCCTCTTTTATGGAATCTGCTGGAACTGATTGTTTGCGTGATCTCCAGGAGACAGCTCCTGATCCAAGAATCATAGCATAACCCGAAGTAGATACCCCAGTTTCTTTGTCTCCATTGAAGTTTGAATCAGAGTATCCAATCAAGTTGAAGTCGCCCACCTATGTATACTTGAGTCCAAAGTCTTGAGTTCCCTTCAAGTACTTTAGAACTCTTTTTGTAGTAGACCAATATCCCTTGCAAAGCTTTTGCATAAAATTTTAGATGATTCCAACAACAAAAAAAAAAAAATTTGTCTGTTAGTAGTCAAGTAGTTGAGACTTATTACAAGTTTTCTATACTTTGTTGCATCCTCAAATTCTTTTCCTTCAACGGATGTGAGCTTTAAGTTTTGTTCCATTGGAGTAGTCAGAGGATTGCATTCATCCATGCCAAAATTGGTCAACAGATCTCCAATGTACATCTTTTGAGAAAGGAATATGGGCTTCAGAGGTTGAGTTACTTCAATACCAAGATAGTAATGAACATAGCCCAAATCAATCATTTCAAAACCTTTCCTCAATTCCTTCTTTATGGATGCAATGTAGCTCTCATTGTTCCATGTCATCAAAAGATCATCTACATATACCACAAGATATACAATTGTTTTTCCAACTTTCTTGACAAACAAAGTTTCATCATGAAGATCATAATGTTTGAAATTGAGTTTCAGAATATGCTCAGTTATTTTTTCATACCACGCTCGTGGTGCTTGTTTGAGGCCATACAAGGATTTCACAAGGTTGCATACTTTATGTTCATGTCCTTTCATAGAAAATCCTTCAGGCTAGGACATAAAAACATTCTCTTTTATATCTCCATTCAAGAAAGAAGTTTTTACATCCATTTTATGGACTTTCCAACTGTTCTAAGCTGTTATTGCAAAGAGTGTCTAGATAGTAGCCCATTTTGATGTGTGGGAAAAAGTATCCTCATAATCGACCCCCTCCTTCTGTGCAAAACCTTTTGCCACAAGCCTGGCTTTGTGCTTGTCAAGTGAGCCATCATCTTTATACTTGTTCTTGTAGACCCTCTTACAACCAATTGGTTTGGTTCCCAATGGAGGATCAACCAGCTTCCAAGTTCCATTCCCGATCAAGGCATCATACTCCTTTTGCATCGCTTCTTTTCATTCATCATGAGAACCAGCTTCTTTGAAGGAAGTTGGTTCAAAATCTATATACAAATTCAATTCACAATCATAAGAAACATCCATATCTATAAGTGAATCAAAGTCATCTACATCACATCCATTTTGCTAGGTTGAATTTCTAGTTCCTATCTTTCGAACCTCATCAGGATGAACACTTTCAAGTGTCTTTGTCAGCCACTTTGGGGAACCTTTCTAAGATGGTCCAGGCTACTCATTTGATTGAGTTGGGACTGAATCAATATTTATTCTCCAAATTATGTCAATCACATCACTCAAATTATCATCCATTGGTGGAGTTTCATGTGGGGGAGAGAGTGCTTCAGAAGAAGATTACCTAGGTTGATATAGTATAGGAATCCCCCATTCAGGATGTGGAATCTGATTATCAAATTCTTGAAATGATTTTGCATATTCGAATATATCCAAGTGATCAAGTTGCGCTCAACAACATTGTCAGTTTTGGATGATTCAAGGAATATTACATCTCTAGATACAAAAAAAAATTAATTGACTTCATCATAGAGATAGTATGCTTTGGAGGTGTTTTAATACCCCAACACTTACGACTTCTTGCACCAAGTTTTTTTCTATGTACCTTTGGTATCAAGGCAGAAGATGTGGAACCAAAGACCCTGAGATGATTTACCGAAGGAATGTGTCCATACCACATTTCATAAGGAGTATTGTTTCTAATAGCATTAGATGGAAATCTATTCTTTACATATATAGCACATAGAACTACATCAACCCAAAACATCAATTTTACATTTTTGAAAAACATCATGGAGCACACCATATTTAAGATTGTTCTATTCATTCTTTCAGCTACTCCATTATGTTGGGGATTATAAGGCACAATTGTTTGACGTTTGATCCCATGTTAGCAAAGATAGTTTTCAAATTCATTTGAAGTGTATTCTTTTCCATTATCAGTGCGAATAGAGCCAATATGAGAATGTGCATCATTTTGAATCCATGTATGAAAGCTCTTGAATGTTTTAAAAGCATCATATTTGTTCTTCAATAAATAAACCCAACACATCCTGCTGTAGTCATCAATAAATGCCATCATATATTTATTTCCATTTGTAGAAGGAACAAGTAGTGGACCACATAAATCTGAATGAATGAGTTCAAGTTTTCTATATGCTCTGGAGTGTGAATCATGAAACTACCATTTGCTATGATTTCCTAGAATACAAGCATCACATTAGTTATGTTTCCTAGGAATTGTAGGCAAACCAGTAACACCATTTTTCTTCAACAAGCAGAGGCTTTCATAGTTCAAGTGCCCAAATCTAGCATGTCGTAATAAACTTGATGGAAATGTACCTTCATCATAATGCGAATTGTATGAAAAAATTTGTTCACGAGCAGAGGTACCCTGCAGCTTGAGAGTCCTTTCTTCTTCTATCCCTATCATGGCAAGTAAGTGGTCTGATGCTTTTCTCACCTCAACCTTGCCATCAAACATGTGAATGGAGTGTGCTTTCTAGCGGATGTGGACCAAGGATAGTGAGTTTCTCCTCAATTGTGGGAGATATAAAACATGATGTAGAATAAAGTCTGGAAGACCAGGCAATTTAAGCCTAATTGTGCCAAGTGCTGATGGCTTGAGTTTTGATTTGTCTGCAAAGTATACTGCTCCATCAACATTGTCAGTAAATTCTTCAAAAAAATCACTTCTAAAAGTCATGTGGAAAGTTTCTCCTGAATCAAGTAACCAATCATTTTTCCAAGAAGCAAGTGAAGCATTAAATAAGTCTTTAGTTACTCCTATATTACAGTGTGCCACAACATAGTGAGTAGATTTAGGTGCTTTAACTTTCTCTATGTCATTAGTTTTACCTTTGGGTTGGTTTATTTCCTACTCAATTCTATCCCAAGGTAAATTTCATGTGGATGCATCATGTGATCCATCTCTTTTGCAATGTATGCAATGTATGCAATGTAAATATGACTTTTCTCCTTGAGAGTGTCTGCCCCACCTGCGTCTAAAATTTCTTCTTCCTCTTCCTCTTCGACCACCTCTTCCTTTGGAAGAATCTTGAGCAAGATTCTTCTCTCTATGTGCAAGACACATAGCCTCTTTAGAAGACTAAGGGGATGTCTTCTTCCCAAAATCATTCTCTCTTTCAACAATTTTTTTCACAAGGGAGTCAAAGGTAATATCTTTGAGGTTTCCATTTGCTTGCAATGACTCAAGATAATTTGAGTAAGTGGGATAAAGTGCCTTGAGAAAAGCTATCATAAGAATGTCCAATTCAACATTAGTGACTTTGATATCATGCATAATAGATTTTACTTCTGATGCAAGAGCAAGAGGATCATCAATTTGTAATTCAAGGCTAAAAAATTTAATCATGAGTTAAACAACTTCAAGTGTAGAGTGTGAGTCATAGAGTTCCTTCAATTTTTGTAAGGCTTCGAAAGAATTTGAAAATGGTGAAATATGGTCACTCAACTCTTCATTTATTGATGCTACAATCAATGCATAAGCCTTGTTGTTCTTATTTTCCCAAACGGTGAATTCCTTATCTAAGGCAGGTTGTTCTGGTTCTTTGTCTCTGTCTCCAACACACGCCTTTCCACAGTTCATTAAAAATGAGAGTGTGTTTAATTTTCCTTGACCATTCTATATAGTTATCTTTCCCATAGAGAACTACTCCAACAATAGATATTAGTGAATGCATTCCCAAAAAATATATATGCTTTTGATTTCCAAAACAAACACAACCTTTCTAGATATCTTCTGTTTAGGTGGAAAAGAATTCACTATATTAATACTTTTAATGTAGCATTTATTCCTCCACTCACAAATATATTATATGATGGTTTCAACCTATAAACCATATAATATATAGCTGAAAAAAAAATACCATCCAAAATTTTCATTCTCTTATCACCATTCAAAAATCTCAACAAAATTTAATACTACCACCATTTTCAAAGGAGTTGAATGCACTTCACACCATATACATTCACCATACCTCGAACTTTTGTCCACGGAACTGTAGTAGTTAATTTGCAACCAATTTGAAAAATACCACAACAGCCTTTGATGTTGTGACAAGGATGATAGCTCCTTTCGTAGAAATGGTTCAGTTCAACGGGAAATGGGAATGACCATTCAACAGTCCATTGTGATAGCGTAACTATGTGATTGTATGACTCGGTGTCAGGAGGGTGTATATGGCAGTGGTGTCATAGTAAAAAAAATGCATTTATATATAGCAAAAAATTATATGCATACTTTCAAAATATTCATATTGAAATATCATATCACATTTGAGATCATAAAATATAGAGAAAATGTTGTATTGTTCAACATATGCAGCATTTTCATGAGCGTATGTAGCATTTTGATATTAGATGAGCATATCCAGCGTTTTGATATCAAACCAACAAAATAATCATTCAATGCATATAAAATAATTTGTACCAGCAGTCTCCAAATATTGATATAATGGAGGTTCATTTGGTCTTCTACCAAACTCATAGCGTAGTTAGTCCAGCATCACGCTCTGGGGAATAATAGACTCAAATGCAGTTGCAATGATAGTCTTGGCCATAACACCACACTTACAGTTGTGCCACCCTTCCAGCACATAGTCATTACACTTCCTGGCATCACATGAACATTCCACGTAGCAACTGGTCCATTCTTCACAGTAGGCAAAGCAATGCCTTAATGCAACAAATTGACCCTTCAGCACTCCCACTACATTTAGACTAGTGAATTCAATAATGCACATAATCTTGTAGGGATAAGGCAGAGAAATCACCAACGTAGGTGTACAGGATGCAATGAAGGCGACAGTTCTAAAAATAGGCAGAACATGAGGGAGTTACAAAGGGAGGAAAGCTAAAATTAGAACTCGCTTTGAAACCATGTCAGGTCAGGAGGTAACTCCTCAAAGGAGATCATTATTATTCATTTAGGTTGTTCATTATTATATACATGAGGGAGTGGCTGTTGAGTTTCATGTCTTGATGACTCTCCATTTTCTCTATTATTTATTTACATTATTTACAGTTGTTCACCTAATCCCTATGATTAGCTGTCAACACGCTCAAATGGAGGCTTTGTGCTTCATGATTGCACCATGTGCTCTAAGGAAGGATGAAGCTTCATGCTTCATGAGTGTGACATGCACTCAAGGAGAGCATATTTCTTGGAGTAAAAGGTGTGCACTCATAGTCATAAAGGGCATTAGTTGTTCTCAAGTGTGCTTTTCAAGGCAAGAAGTTCCTTGTTTGTCAAGAATACACTATTTAGAGGAGAGAAGGTCCATGTTCTTTTGAAGTGTGCTTTTTCACTGATAATTTGAATTGCACTTCATTTTTTTGAAGTGCACTTCATTATCTCGAAGTGTATTTTTTTTTTGAAGTGTGCTTCATTGTCTCAAAGTGTATTTTTTTTTTAAGTACACTCAGGCTTGGAAGGGTACAATTTTCTCTAGTTGTGGCTACTTGTTCATGTGGAATGCACTCTTCCCTAAGGGAGGCAACACAAGGCTTGGTGAATTATCCTTAGGAAGTACCAATGCACTGTGAGAGGGAGGATAACTTAGAAAATACTAAGTGCACAAGTATGGGAGGAAATATACATCAATGAGGTTCATGAATAAGTTACACTTATCACCTAGTAAGAGGATTAATGCCTTCATAATTTGTGCTGGGATGAAGGACAAAGAAGAGATTTCATAATGGCTAAGTGTGGGACCAATAAGGTAGGAGAAAGAAATGCATCCAAACATGACTCAAACATAGGTCACACACATAAATGACATCAATACAAGCCAATGGAATGCATAGGACTCATGAACATTAGTCACACATTAAAACAACAACAAAGTGACACCTATTTCTAAGTGCAATAGTAGAAATGACACATTACAACACTTAGAAACCAAGTTAAAAAAACTATGGAGATTATGACCAAAAGGTGCTCTAAGTTGTAGGATTTTGTCTCGCACATGTTCCAATGATACGTAAGACTGTCTAATGCAAAAAAGTGTTCCATAGCTAACTTTGGTGATGTGCAAAGGTGTGACACATACAGGAGCGAAAACACAAAAGAGACACTTGTGATAGGAGAAAAACATGAAGATGACACTTGCAAAATTTGAACGACCTCAAAAGTGACACATGCCAGAGAGAAGATAACATTAAAATGACACTTATTAAAGTAATATCAAGTAAAAATGACAGTCATAAATGTGAAAGTGAAAATGCGAAAAATTCAACAGTTGAGAAAACTCATCAAAATAGAAGTACAATTGCAACAAAGTGAGGGGGACTATCAATAAAAGTGTGCACTAACTGTTGACATGATTTGAGCATCGCATAGGCACTATCTTGATGGATGGTGATATGCATGTCCAATCTTACGTAAAGGAAGTGTTCTCATGAACCCATCAGAGACTGAGCATGTGTGTGTAAGTGACTTGACATTTTAAAATTAGGAAGAAGACTTAAACACTTTTTAAAACATCAAATGACCATGGATTAACCATAGAAATAGATCATAAGATCCTCAGCAGGCTCCAAAATTCAAGCGTGAGAAAAATTTTGGAGGGTGTTATCACAGGGACAACATAACCCTAGTAAGGATTTGAATTAAAAGACCCTAGAAACCTTAGATATGTGGAAACCCTCACTCCTGAATTGGCATCATGCTAAAAGAGATGACATACCCTTTAGAGATAAGTTGCTTCTTGATTCAAAAATCTTGCAACTATACAAGTTCCTCTGGAATAATTGATGTGAGTATGACCTTATTGAAGCATAATACAAAGATAGGGCAATGACCTCAACCAAAACCTAGACATGACAGTGATATGGTAACTATACTAGAATATAACAACCTTGACATGCAGTCACAATGAAGTATGGTTAACTGAAACTAGAGAGAAATCTACCCTTAAATACAAGTAATATGAGTTATTTTGTATCAATTCAAGGCATATATAACTCTAGATTGAAATAAGGAACCAAAGAAACAAAAGAAGTACAACCTTGAGAAGCATCTATCCAATAAGTATCCATTGTATAAATGAAGCCCATCTATGAAGATTAATGAACGCTAGCATATTAAGGAATTGCTATGGAAGAGGAATTAAAGCACCTTTGGTACTTGACAAGCTGAAAGAACCTGATCTTTGTTAGAGTAAACAAGGTAAAGTTCAAGAGGTAGGTATATTTTTATTTTTGCAATGCAGCATGGATAGAAGTGATGCAGAGATTCTTAATATTCTCTTGAATACATTTGAAATTTTCATGAATAGAGATGGTATTTATAGGGTTTTGCAACTAACACAATTTGAAAGAGTATACATGATAGGGTTTGCATTAAGAATTTTCAAATGTAGTATATAGGGTTTATGAACCCTAGTAAGGATTTGAATTAAAAGACCCTAGGTATATTGAAACCATAGCACCTAAATGAAAATCATATTAAAACATTTGACATACCATTTAAAGATAAGTTCCTTCTTGATTATGCCCTCTTGTCTTTTTATATTTCACTTGGTTGTACTTGTTAGCAATAATTGCAGGAACATAATGAAGGATGTCAAAGTTGAGAAAGTAAGGTGAACAGGGAGATCAAAGTAAAGAAAGACTCATGTTTGGTGATGAATAATAGATAATGATGTTGATAATAATGACATAGAAAATATAAAAACCTAGAAATAAAGAAGCAATTTGAAGTATGCATAAAAAATGGCTGAGCGGGGAATTTAAATGAAATAAGTTCACTTAACTCAGTTATATTGCAATGTCACTAAGATTGTTGTGAGGTTTTACTAGCTCTTGCAAGAGAGCCCAAATCAAAACACTAATCTCTACAACTACCATCCAAACTGTAGGGGTTTCATTTCAAGAAGCAGAGAAAGAATTTGTTCACCAAGTAGATTGAGGCATGGCGATTACACAAGCTCCATCATCACCAATTTAAAACTGCATCTTTTTAAGGAAAATGAAACATTATTTATTGAAAAATCTTCAATCTCTACAATCAACATTGTTACTAAGGGAACATAGAGTGAGGAACAAGATGAGAAAAAATGAAAATACAACAAAATATAGAGAGTCCACAGGAATGTGAGAATTATTAGAAGCATCTTTGTAGGTAACCATAAAACTTATTTTATAGCTTAGTCTTTATATATTTGTGAATGATTAAATATAGTTGATGAAGTATATCACTTTTATATGACTATGCAATCCATGTGAACCAAGAAGAGCCATGTTGGCAACTTGAAATAATTTTCAGTGGTTCAACAATTAAGATTGTGAGGTGTCTCTAGTGTAGGAAGATATCCTACAACTACTGTGAAAAAGGACTGTAAGTATGAGCTAACAAGATATCTATCTTTATTTTTATTATTTTAGATCTAGGCATGATTATGAGTTAACGTTTCCCTATTAAAATGTATGCTCTTGATTATATTGCTAGAGATTTATTGAAGGATAAGGGTATGTATGGATACATTGAATAGATAAGAGTATTATCTATTGTGAATAAAAATTTTAGAATATGGTTAACAATTTTGGAATTTGTAACTAACATATGCATTCTTGTAGAACTTCCCATTGTGATAGATTGAAAGTTTCTACGGAGTTGGATATTGACCCTTGCAAAGTATGATGAAGGAAACCTTTAGTAGAATTCGTAGCTCTTAAGAATGAGAGATGTGAAAATATGATCATATAACTCAAATTCAAGAGGGAGTTGACTTTACTTGAAAGGATAAGTATTTCCTCTCTTTTTATTATTATTGGTATTGATATTATTTTTCTTAATTATGTCGAGGACATCATATGGTTGATCATTAAAAGAATCAAGGATATTTTTATTTGATATCTTACTAATTAAGAATCTAGAACCTGTTGACAGTGTTGGACCCACTAACATCAAGGGATCACCCCGGTATGAAGTCCCATCCGGTATGATGGACTGGTTTCCCTTATCTTAAAGATTTGCCTCAACTCTTTATTGTTAGCACAGGAGATTGGTTTGTGTTGTCTCACGAGAAGTGAGGTTCGCATGCTTAGTGATTGTAAGTGTCTCTTGTGTCAATGGTTCTTTCACCGTAGAGGGAGAGGGTGGGAGTGAGTCCCAAGTCAGTTGGGAGTAGTCCCAACTCTTCTAGGAACACACAACACAATAGAATATGCACATATTCCAGCGAAATAGTCCACACGGATGCAGAAGTCACAACACACAAGGGAAGATAACACGTATAACACTTAGCGACTTAGTCTGCACAAGTAAAATGGTTGTTATAACAAGTTTTATGTGAAATGTTTGTTTGATGTTTGAGAGAGTAGTCTACGCAAGCGAGACAGTTTTAATAGCATATACAACACATTTTCATTAACATATATGTATTATAGCAAGTGAATTAGTTCAAGTGTTAAACACAGGTTAAAGAAACATGCATTACAAATTTTAAAGATTAGTCTTACAACAATTACAATACATGCGTGAAAATGTGTTGACCTGTGAGTAGGCTTCTGAATTAAATGAAAGTTCCAAGACACATCGTTACACCATACATCACTAACCCCACATGCGGGGCGTTGGAGCCACTACTTACTCATCAAAGAAAATATTATAGACTCTCAAGGCTATGCGGGAGGTGCTGAGGTGAAAAGTCCCTCGTGCAAATGAGGGGGTATTTATAGTCAAGGTTGAAATTGGCCCTTATGGTTGTTCAACTACCATCATGACTGTTTGTCTTCCATGAATTTTTGAATTTACATGACTCTTAATACAACAAGTGGGTCTCTTGGACTTCCACATTACATTACATTGATTGAACATATATCCCATAGTATAAATGTGGATGGCATGACTCAACATGAAAGTGTTGGTACATTCATGTTGTTGTTGGTGTGCATGTCAAGCTGCAGTGCTACTAGGTCATGGATGTCCTCATGGTGTGTTACATATTCACCTCCACATGAAAAAGTGCACGGAGTCTTTGATGGTCGTTGGTTCACTTCATGTTGCATTCACACATTGCCCCTTGCTTGTATGTTTGTAAGCTTGGCAGGTTCATCTGTTCATGAAAGCTACATGTTCATCTATCCATCCATCCATGTACACATCTTGCTTATTTTTGTTGCGTTGTGTTATATTCTTTCCACGACTAACCTACGTAGTGAACCGGGGGGTTAGAGGGGAGGCGGAGCCCCCCCTTTGTTGCGCCAATTGCGCAGCTGGGGGGTCACAGGGGGGGCGGCAGCCCCCCCTGTCCGGGGGGTTTGAGGGGGGCAGGTAGCCCCCCTCTACAGGGTTCGGGGCAGCGCCCTGAGAAAATTTTTTTTGGACCCTATATTAGGTTGGGCGAACCTACCTATGGTTTTCGGTCCATGGTTTTGGATGCAATGGTTTTCGTTCCATGGTATTGGATGCTTCGGCATGTATAAATATGTATTGTAACATTGAAAGGAACATAATGAAAAATCAAGCTGGTAGTCTCGGTCTTGAGATCTAGTGGGAAATCTTTGTGTATATGTGTTTTATGTGTTATGCTCTCGCATTTTTATTTTTCCTGTGATTTAGAATTCGTATGCAGGTAATTTCTGTACAGGGTTAAAACTTACATTTAGTATCAGAGTTGTTTTGGCTTCAAGGGGACGCCTTTGTTGCTGAGGGGTTTCGCTCAGGCCTGTGGTAGACCCTGTTCAGTGGGAGATCTGCGAGATCGATTCTGGTGGTGAAAGAAGATGGCG